>APFE031035072.1:0-23443 GCA_000404065.3 Pinus taeda | reverse complement strand
CATTAGAAAATATGTTACAATGCTCATGATATAGCATTACTGGGTGAATATCCCAAGGTAATGAACTATATTGGTGATCAATGAGAAGACTCAACACCTACAACAAGTTCCGGAGATAACTAGTCAGTTGCGGAGTTAAAGAAGGAGCAAATCAAAGAGTAAATCATGCAAAAGGAATCTTGCATGCAATCCCATGCTCTAACTAAGAGTCCGCATGTAGATGTGTAGTAATTGCATGTAGTTGCATGCTCTAACTAAGAGTCCGCATGCAGTTGCATGTAGTTGCATGCTCTAACTAAGAGTCTGCATGCATGCAATCCAATGCTCTAACTGAGAGTCTGCATGTAGGTGTAGTAGTTCCAACAAATATCTCTATCCCTGCTTTTCCTCTGGTCCAGAAACTCCGCTGCTATTTCTCCTCCTGGCAGAGACCTCTGCCCTTGCTTCAAGGGGCAGAGACAAGATTACGCTGAGCATACAAATAAAACAGTGAATATCTGAATACCTCTTCAACTTCATCATAGCTTCATATGAGAATCAAAATTTCGACCTTCACATATCAAAATTCAATAAAAAGAAAAAAACGGTAACCCTCAATAAGAAAACAACCTTCATCTTGACAATCAGGGAAAATAAAAAATATACATAACACAAAAATACAAGAGGGAAACATAAAATAAAAAAGTACCTAACAGAGCAGTGCAATGGAGAAACAATAAGCATGGCCATGCTTAAAAGAACAGAGAAAAAAACACAACAGATCATCTGAAAAGACGCAGGCCAAAAATTCTAACAATTGCTCATAAATGCCGCTGCAAAGCCCCCTCCTCTCCTATACATACAAACTTACCGACATGGATTACATGATGTTTTACTAAAATTTAAAATCCGTCCAGTGATAGACTGACATAGCACCGTTAATGGACACCGATGATAAAGAAATGATTGTTTTATTTTTTTAAATGTATTCATTCTCTACTGGTTAAATTTTATAAAAAAAAAAATTAAATTTTTTCTTTTTTATTTAAAATTAATTTATTAAAATTTAATTTCAAGGCTTTTAAACAATTTAGCTTTTTAATATTTAAAAATTATTTTTATTAATAATTTAATTTTTTTAAATAAAGTACTTGCTTTTTAAATCATCTTCAGCTGAATTTTAAATTAGTTAGAAATTAAATTTACAAAAACAGTTAAAAAAAAATTGGTATCTATTTTATTTATGTTATTAAGATCAAATATTTTTAAAAGCAAATTATTTCACTATAATTTTTATTATGCGATATAAATTCATAAGGTTTTATGGATAAAAAGTTAAAGTATAATGACGAATATTATTTATATTATTTATGAGCTTAAGATTAAAGGTTGTTTAAAAGTGCATGATCTCACTATTCTAATTTTATGATGATGAGAGTACATGATATCACTTAGGTTGAAAGTACTTTTGACATTAGTGTAAGATCTTCTAAAAAAATTAAGGAAATATATTAACAATCCAAAATCGAGATAGATCTTACAATAGTGAAAGTTTACCCTTATGTGGCATGGTTTTCCTTGAGTAATGGTAATGAGTGAGATTGCAGTCAAAAATACTAACACGTAATGGTTTTCCTTGTTGTTCGTTGATAATTGAGTTCTTTTTCTTTTCTTTATTGAGAGGATAACCATGTAGGTTTTAACTTCATATAGAAATTACCTACATACGAATTCTAAAACACATAAAATAAAAAATGCAAGAGCATAACACATAAAACACATATACACAGAATTTTTCCCCTAGATCCCAATATTTGCACTACTAGCTTGATTTTTCATTATGTTCCTTTCAATGTTACAATACATATTTATACATGCCGAAGCATTCAATACCATGGACCGAAAAATCATTGCGTCTAATACCATGCATCGAAAACCATCGCATCCAAAAAACATGTGCGGAAATCATGCACAAAACCATAGGTGGGTTCGCCCAACTTAACATAAGGTCCAAAAACAAAATTTTCAGGGACACCCTATAAAGTTGGGTTATGGGTACACCTCAAACCCCCAATGACCCTTCCCCCACTATACAATTGGCGCAATGAAGGGGGGCTCCGCCCCCCTCTAACCCCCCAGTTAACTACATGGACTAGTCATGGAAAGAACATAACACAACCCAACATTCTCCCACTTGTTGTTCTCTTCCCACAGGGGGCCAGAAGAGAGCTTAGTCATCTTTCCAGCCCTGAAATTCCCATTGTCTCTCTACACCAAGAGAATTTCTCAAAGTTCTTAGATTTCGTCAATGCATCTGCAATATTCTTCAAAGTGTCCACTTTTACTAGCAACACCTTTTTGTCATCTATCATATCCCTCACAAAGTGATACTGAACATCAATGTGCTTTGTATTTGAATGATATGTGGGGTTCTTAGCCAATAAAATTGCACTTTGGATGTCACAGTCTATCCTTATAGCTCCTTGTACTAACCTCATATTTGAACACAATCTCTGCAACCAAAATGCTTCCTTGCTTGCATGACTGGCTACCATGTATTCTGTCCCTATAGTTGATAGTGCCACTACAAATTATTTCTTACTCATCTAACTCACTGCACCTCCAAATAGGTTAAACACATACCCACTTGTAGATCTTCCTGATCCAGATCTCCAGCCCAATTAGCATTAACAAAGCCATGAATATCCAACACTCTGTCCAATCCTAGTCTTCCTTGGTAGCACAAACCATAATCACTAGTGCCATGCAAATACCTGAAAACGCGCTTCACTGCTGTCCATTGCTCATTCCCTGGTTTTGACATAAACCTGCTCGATACTCCCACTGCATGTGCAATGTATGGTCTAGTACATACCATTGCATACATCAGGCTATTGACTACTCTTGCATATGGAACACACGAAATGTCCTCTTCCTCTTGTTGTCTCTTGGGACATTGTTCAATAGATAACCTTACACCTACAGGAATAAGGACCTTCACCGACTTTCTATCGTACATATTAAACCTTTGTAGTATTGTCTCAACATACTTCCTCTAGTTTAACCAGAGCTTCCTCTTTGCCCAGTCTCTTTTAATTTCCATGCCCAAAATATAGTTCGCAGCACCAAGATCTTTTATGTCGAATTTGGAGGACAATTGGGTCTTCAAATCCTGGATAATTTTTTCGTCATTTCCAACCAGAAATATATCATCCATATACAAGATGAGATAAATAACATGGTCACCAATTAATTTAAAATACACACAATGATTTTCTTTGCTTCTAGTGAAGCCATGTCCCCATATAAATGTATCAAATTTCTGATACCACATCCTTGGTCAGTGTTTTAACCGATACAAAGACTTCTTTAATTTGCATATCAATTCTTTCTTACACTTCACCGTGAAGCCTTCACGTTGCTTCATGTATCTTTCATCTTTCATATTCCCATGAATAAATGTTGTCTTCACCTCCATCTATTTTACCTCAAAATCAAATGCAGCAACAACAGATAAAAGTAATCTAATAAAAGTTACCTTCGCAAGAGGAGAGAAAATATCACCAAAATCAATTCCCAGCACCTAGGAATAACGTTTTGCTACCAACCGAGCTTTGTATTTCTCCATATTTCCTTCTACATTTGTCTTCTCCTTGAACACCCATTTGTTCCCAATGGGTTTCCTTCCAGCCGGAAACTCCATCAGATCCCAAGCCTCATTTTTGTGCAAAGATTCCTTTTCATCAACCATAGCCTCTTTCCAGAGTCTTCCATCCTCTCAATCTACCACTTCCTTCATAGTTTTGGGATCATCGTCAGTAATAGATAAAGCAAAATTTCAATAGAAAGCAAATGGATGATACATTTCTGGTTACTTTTTTTTTCTGAACTGATCTTCTCACACCTGGAGTTTGTGGCTTTTCATCTTCTCATTCCTCCTCTGTTGTAGAGTTTGATTCTTCCTCCTTAAACTCAAAATCTGTCTTCTTAGGTTCCTTTGGTTGGATTTCATGTTTAATAATATCTTTTACCTCTTTGAAGACCACATCTCGGTTGTATGCAACCTTCCGTGTGACTAGGTTCCAAATATTATAACCCTTTAAACGATCCTTATACCCAATAAAGATGCACTTTTCAGACTTACTATCCAACTTGGTTTGTTTCTCTTCTAGAACATGTAGATATGCATTACATCCAAATACCCTTAGATGTGAAAGAGAGGGTTCCTCGCCAATCCATACCTGTTGTGGAGTCTTATCGTCCAACGATGACGAAGGTGACCTATTGACTAGGTAACATCAAGTATCCACTGCCTCTACCCAGAATTCCTGTCCTAACCTGGCACCACTGAGCATGCTTCTTTCCCTTTCCATCAATTACTTATTCATTCTTTTTGCAACTCTATTTCGCTGAGGTTTATATGGAGTATTCTTCTATCATGCTATACCACACTTCTTAGAGAATTCTTCAAATTCCTTGTTGCAAAACTCTCCACCATTGTCTATCCTCAACACCTTTATCTTCTTCTCTGTCTGATTTTCCACGAGGGCCTTAAACTCTTTAGACCTGTCAAAGGCTTCAAATTTGTTCTTAAGGAAATATGTCCATGTATTCCTTGAGAGGTTATATATAAATGACACATAGTAAACAGACTTACCGAGTGATGTAACCTTCACAGGTCCAAACACATCATTGTCCACAAGTTCTAATATTTGTTTCGCTCTCTTATATAAAATTTTCATAGAGGGGAAACTCACCCAATTTTGCTTCCCATATACACAATTTTCATAGTAATCAATGTCCAAAGAGCTATTACTCATACCTTCTACTATAGCTTTATCATGAAGTATTCGAAGGACCTTCTCTCCAATATGTCCAAGCCTTTGATGCCACAGCATGGTCTTCTCTATAGAGACCACTATATTTTCTACTCCACTTTTAGGAAGCACGGAACTGTTGCACCCATCAACAACAGTGCTACCTTGCAGTTTGTATAGAGTTACAGTCTGAAATCCCTCCATCAATACCAGTGCTTCCTTAACCGTCTTGCAGGTATCCTTCTTGAACACTATTTTTACACCTGCGTCATCCAACTTACTTACAGAAATCAGATTTCTGGCTAATGTAGGAATACACAAAACACCCAGAATTTTCTAACCCTTCCACCATGCAACTTCAACTTTACTTTTCTACGACCAGTGATTCTAGCCTTTTTGTCACCCCCCAAGAAAACATCACCACTATCGTATTTCTCATACCCACAGAACCACTCTCTATCGGGATTGAAGTCAAAGGATGCACCTGAGCCAATCAACCATGCCTCATGATCTACATGTGTACTTGGAGAAGCAAAGTACACATCCCCACCTTCATCTTAGGTGCTTTTCACCTCTACAAAAGGAGCATCATCAGATCCCTTTTCTTTATCAGGAGCTTTAGATTTAGAGTCCCTTTTAAAGTTCCCTTCCTTTCTGCTTTTTCAGCACACCACCTTTACAGGTTTTCCTAGAGATTTAGATTTCCCTCTAGATTTAGATCTCCCACTCGATGACTTATTTTTATTTCTGTTTTGGGATCGTCCTTGTATAGACAAGGCATCACCATTATGGTTCTCCATATTTTCCCGTCTCATCTCCTCTGTCAGCAAGGGCGAGACTATTTCATGAAGCTGCGAGGCAGTTCCATTGCTACCTATTGCAATAACCAGACTATCCCACAAATTTGGTAGAGAGCACAACAAACTGATGCACTTATCTTCATCTGAAATTTTAATATCAAAAGATGATAATTGACTTACCACAGTATTCAATGCATTCAGATGTTCTATCACCGAGTCTCCATATTTCATCCTCAGGTTATATAGCTTTTTCTGCAAGAACAGTTTATTCACCAGAGACTTAGATTGGTACAAAGTCCTGGTCCCACAAAGCCTTTGTTGTAGCTTCCCTTGATACATTCAACAATACTGAATCTGAGACACATAATCGTATTGTTCTCTTTTCCTTCTGATCCAACTTCTTCTATTCTTCATTGGACACTCCCATTGGTTTAATACCCAGATCTACCGCAATTAACTGATCTTTAACCACCAACAGATCCTCCATCTTGAGTTTCCACAACTCAAAACTCTGACCATTAAATTTCTTGATCTCTATCTTTCCATTGCTCGCCATCTTCTTTCACCACCAGGATCGATCTCAGTAAACGAGGTTTACCATAGGCCCGAGCGAAACTCCTCAGCAAGAAAGGCATCCCCTTGAAGCCAAAACTTCTCTGATACCAAATGTAGGTTTTAACCCCGTACAAAAATTAGCTGCATACGAATTCTAAAACAGAGAAAATAAATAATGCAAGAGCATAACACATAAAACACATACACACAGATATTTTCCCCTGGATCCCAAAATTGGGACTACCAGCTTGGTTTTTCATTATGTTCCTTTCAATGTTACAATACATATTTATACATGCCGAAGCATCCAATGCCATGGGCCAAAAAACCATCGTGTCTAATGCCATGGACAGAAAGTCATCACGTCCAAAACACATTTGCGATAATCATGCACAAAACCATAGGTGGGTCTGCCCAATCTAACATAGGGTCCAAAATGAAAACCCCATGTGACCCTCCCCCTCTAAACCCCAATTAACTACGTGGGCTAGTCGTGGAAAGAACATAACACAACCCAACAAACCATTGCTACTTCTTATTGAAGAATACTAGCGTACTCGTCATTGTTATTCAATGAAAACCTCTTCATAAAACATATTGTGTAATGGTAGTGATTGAATATGTTCCATTACATTCAACTAACAAAAACTCTTAGCCATTCTTTTAAAAATTAACTAGTCTAAACTAGGAATCGGTCAGAACATTCAATCAAGCAAGCTTGGGTATCAATCCCTATAAGTAATGTGGTTTGAGGGCCAATTTGCACTGGTTTGCTACCTAACGAGTACAAACTTGTTTTTGATGCTAAATGAGAAGTTAACTCAGTCACATGTTTGTTGTTCATATCCTCACTCTTAGTATTTCTCATAGTATGTCGCTTGCACCACAATATCTTTGAACAATTTCATTGCTTCTCTGACTAGAACACATTAGTAATTATCTAGGCCTTGGTCATATTCACTCCAAGCTACAATCCACTCAATAAATCCTATAACATTTCCAATTTGAATCTTGTGAAGAAGTTGGATTCTAGGTTCACTGTAATAATAACGTTGTTGATAATCTTGCCATTAGTATGAATGATGAGAGTTTTGGTGAAAGTGTGTGCACTTTCCACTCATGTGAACTTAATCAAATTCCCTAGGATAATAGTACCGAGCATCATGGGTAGAATCAATTTACTATGTTTTTCTTAATGGAACACAGTTGGAACTATATTTACTGGGGAGGAGGAGCATATAATTTTGGCTAACGCCATTTGGGCCTTCACTCGAGGACATGTATCCGAGCCTTTCACACACTTGAGGGTTTGTGAGCTTCACTTTGCAATATTACCTTAACTAATAAACTTTTATAAAGGAGTGATGATGGTGGAAATGGGGATAGGCATTCACGTCTTCTCGTCCTTTTATGATTTGTTGAAGAAGTGAGTTTAGATGACTTGTAATATCTATATTGCTTGGAAGTTACATATACATGTCTCTTTGTTCTTCAATCATAGAAACATGACAGACAAACAGAAGTTAATTTATTTTCTGTAAATTTTTAGATTTTTTATATTAAATCATATAAAAAATATTACGAAATATAATCTTAATTTGTGCTTGCTAGTGAGCCACTAGGTAAACGAAACCAATATCACAACACTAGTTAGGCCATATAAAATTTCTAAAATGAATGAAAACACCTAACAAATAAAATACAATCTATGTTAGAGGTCTCAGAGCCTCCTTAATCAACATGTTCAACAAAACTATGACTAATATCAAACTAACAAAGATGACAGAAAACATTTAGGTTGTGGGTGAATCTGCCTCAATGGTTGTTGGTGGCCCTCTCTCTTCTTGTGAATCCATGAATCTCAAATTTGTTAGCTTTTCACCAGCATTGATACCTTATGATCTAGCTTCTTTAGATATCTCTACATGTTTCCAACACTTAACAAAATATCATATTCTTCTTTCAACCTTTCTATAAGGACTCCACCCATGATTGTTTTTAGCTATCGGTAGATGTCGAAGATTTGGATATATTTTGTATGTCATGTTCTCATGCTTCTTGTATATGGTACCTAACTAACAACCTAATACTTCACTTATGAATTTTATATGAATCTCTCATCGATTCTGTTCCGCCTCTCAACATTCTCAATGTATCTTCTAATTGTCGAAGGAATATTCCTAAATTATGTTTTTACAAAGTGTTCAACTACCAACTAACCTTGTGAGATAGAAGGGATTATGTTGACATGTTGAGCTCATCTATCTCCAAATCCACAACCTCAAGGCATGATTGATCAACCATCAAGGGATCAAGGTAGAGTGTTGAATGAAGAGGTGTGCCATACTATTTGGTCCAAAAGTTGATACCAACTCTGAATGAGACGATATCCACTCCCACACTTCCATTACATAAAAGCTACAAACCAAGATTTCCAAAAGATGGGAACTATACCCTCCTTTTTGAAACAATGATAACAAACATAGGCCCAGTACCCAAATGGAGGAGTGGAAGAGGTAATCTCCCACTCTACTTAAACTCAACCCAAAATTTCGAAAAATAAGAAAGTTGACCAATAAGATAGAGACCTAAGTAATCTGAACAAAATTTTTGAGAAGATGAGACCCCCAAATGATGATAGAGACTCGAAATAGAAATCATGAGAAATTAAAATAGTTAATCAGGATTTTCTAGAAAAATATCTTTAGATATGTATCCATTGAACTAAGATAGAACTGAATATAACTCAAGACTATGGAGGGTTTCAAAATTTCCCATCATAGACAGAAAACCTTAAACACATCTTAAAAAGAACTAGAATAAAACAAACCTAACCATAGAAGGAAGAATGTGTAGGAGGAAGAGACACAACAACATTGACAAAGACTCCAAAGATAACGAATTATACTATTGAAACATTGAAAGATATTTTTAGAGAGATGATAATTCAAATATATAGCCCAATGTATAAAGATAGGACATTACAAAATCAAGGAAGAGAACTTGAGGCCCAAGAGGGGCATAATACTTTGTTTCTAGACATGATTCAATCACTACAATATAAGAGAGTACAACTATACTATTTAAAATCCACCATAGATGTAAAATCTTGAAGAAGTGAATGAAGCAAGTGGAATAACCTCAAATTAAGGTGGATTTCCTTAACAAATAACTCCAAAAAATGCTTATGAGCTACATGCCATCCCTTATTTTGAAGATGAGGGCATTGTTATCGTATCTCACTTCAATGGATTAATATTTTTCATTGTGAAGGGAAGCGAGATACCTCAGCTATATGCAAACCATCATGGAAAATCAAAACGTTAAACAAATATATGTGCTAGTATACACTATCATCTCATGCAAATTTTGGGTGGGATGATTCTTAATTCCCCACTTCTCTTGATGACATATGGTCATGGTTTTCACTTAGGTATATTATAATTATCACACACCATGGGGGAATGAAAATCAGCATGAGAAAATTTAGAACATTACATCTTGAGAGGTTCCTCACTAACTTTGGTCCACATTGAATCTAGTGAGCCATCATGCAATGAGAATGGCCATGCTTAACATAATAAATGAGGAGAAGAGAAGTTTAATACGTCATCCAAAAATTCAATAAATCAGACCAAAATTGTGAGCTAACAAATAACCCTCACAAAATATGCTTCTCTACAATAAATTCTAATTTAATCACAAACATTATATGTGATTTTACCAAAATTTTAAATCCGTCTCGTGACATGTTGGTCAATGATTGCCTTTTTTTTTTCTAAGTTATTCATTTTTTAACTCTTGAATTTATAAAATATACTTTTCCTCGAACAAATTTTTTAAATATTTAAAATTAATTTATTAATAATAATTTAATTTCAAGTTTGTAAATAATTTGTTATTTTAAAATGGTTGGTTTTTAAACTAGCTATAAAAATAGATTTACAAAATAGGTTGAGAAAAGAAACACAATTAAAAATGGTGTTTGGTGTTTATTTTATTTAGGTAATTAAGATCGAATGCACAATACCCCACTATTCTAATCGTGATGATGATAATATAAATTCATAAAATTTCATGGATAAAAAATTAAAATCTAACGAAGGATACCATTTACAGTGTTTAAGCGATAAAGATTAAATGTTGTTTAAAAGCCCATGATCGCACTATTCTAACATTGATGTTGATGAGAATACCTGATATTAGCTTTGTTGTAATACTACTTAGGTTTAAAACACTATTTGACATTAGTGTAATACTTAATAGTGCTTATAAGTGATTGAATCTCACCTTCCAAAAGATTAGAGAAACAAATTAATAGTTCAAAACTAAGATACATTTCACAATAATGAAAGTATACTACTAAGTGTCATGGGTTTCTTTGAGTAATGATAATGAGTGAATTACATTCAAAAATAGAAACAACTAATGGTTTTTTTTGTTATTGGTTGATAATTGAGTTTTCTTTTCTTTTCTTTATTATGAGGAAAATCATCATTAGTTCTCATCAATGAATATTGGCTTACCCATCATTCTTATTCAAGGAAAACCTCTTCACCTAAAATAGTTTGTCATCTTAGAATTGGCATGTGTTCCTGTACATTTGACTAAAAGAAACTCCTAACCATTATTTTAAAAATAGATTAGTCTGAACTAAGAAGCAATCATGGGCATAAAAAATTATACGTACTTGGATGGGAGGTTCGATTGTACCACTTTAGTAGCTAATTGTACTAAACAAGGGTTTTAGAATTTCATTTTCTATAGTTTACATAATTCTACTAACTTTGGACTTATGTAACTTAGGCTGGCACTTCGTTCATTTAAAATAGAAAGAGAATGTTCATATATTTCACCTTCAATTTCTATCATTTTAGGTTGATATTCCACTTTGTTATCATATAGAGTTGCATTAATCTATGGAATTCTCCTAGCCACTTTCCTACAATGGAAATTGCTTGAATATTAGAAACGTTTTCAGTGCGAGTATGGTGAGGGCATTTCTATAGTAATGGGGCTCTCCACAACCCCAACACTACAAAGGGGATTCATGATGTTGATTAAATTTTGGTCGACTTTCCCAAATTTTTTTCTTAGCTGCATTTGCAATCCTAACTTCTGCTAATTCCTTCCGATTATTTTGGATTGCCGTTTCGTATTCATGTTCCTTCCATTGGGATTTTTCCCTTAAAAGTTCGGGAAATTTTTTTGACCCTTTTTATTTAACCCACTTCTACAACATTCCCCTTTTTTATTCATTTACTAGTTGTAGATACGGTTCTTCCAAATAACTTCCTCCATTTTACTTGGGTTATAAAACTCTAGTCTCTCCTTCATAAATATGGGTAGACTTTTAATGAAACGTTATACATTAGCTTTCTCATTCCAAATCTATGGAACGGAACGTATCTTATCAAGGATGTAAATTTGGTTATCAAATCATCGGTACCGAGCTATCCCAATTTCATGTCGTAGAATTATTTTACCATCTTGTCATAGAAGAACTAAGTTAAATATTTATTTTTAAAATGTTTCTGGAATTCGTGCCATCTACCTCATATTCAACAATTTCCCGAAGAGTCTTGACCTCTTCCTACCACATAGTAGCTTTACCATGCAGCCGGTAAATTTCCAGCCTCGCTTTTAGATTATTACCATATTCATATATCTTAAAAAAATCGTTCATATTGATCAACCAAGACTCACCTGCCTCTTCAAATCTTCCATAAAACATTGAGTGTTTTATCTTTTGAACTCCCAGTGAAGTTAAATTTTATGTATTTTAGTCCCTCTGTCTCATGAGACATTGTCGAATCTCACTTCATCGTTGGCCCCCCTTCTCATTCCTCATTATAATACCCGTGTTGAAGTGTCTCTGTACAAGTTCCATTTCCAGTGCTTCGGTTGGGTCGTCGTTGATTCTCTCTGTGTGACACACCTAAAAATTCTTTCTTGTTCTAACCTTGATCTTTCATTGTCACCTCTCAAGTTAGTAATATCAATTTTCAGTCATTGGAGTGTATCGTGTAACGTTTTATTCACTTGAATGATTCATCTCCTAATTGTATCCACACTTTTGTATTTATTTCCATCTAAGCTACATTGGATCGTGCGCGAGATGTAGTCCATCTCCGCATTATATTTTGTACTCTATGCACAATAATAGTATTCTTGATATCTTAGTTATCCATTTAGCGAGAGTGTTGAAATTGGGCTCTGATATGACTTGTAACGAATAACACCATATCATAAATAGATAAAAATTATTTACTTTACAATAACCCTATCCATAATTCAACCTTGATTCACTTTATTTACATAAAAAACTGCCAATATATTTACATAAAAAACTGCCAATATATATAGAAATTATTTGACAATAAACTAAGGTTATCGCATGTAATGGAATAAGTTCAGGTTATACATGTTTGATATCATGTTTTCTTTGATTATGGTTTAGTTCACGTAGCTCAACTCACATTATTATAGGCGTTTAATAGTTTGAGTACCATCACCCCCACCATATATTGTTTACGCCACTCGGCTGGGCATATATGCAACGGCTGGGCTTTATATCCAACGGCTGAGACAAAAGCACGAACTGATGAGGTAACTGCATGCCCCACGTCTTTCTGCCTCCCATCATTTCTCTACTCGACGACAGGATTCACTATGTCTACAACACGAGTGATTTACTTTATGAGATATCATTCTTTCAGCTCTTGGGAACAATAACTTTTTTGCTCCTACATAGGCATTCACCCTTACTACTTTTGAAAAACATCGTGGTTTAAATCTCATTTTTCTGAGCTTAATTCATTATTTTTATTTTTATCTTCTGGTGGAGGTCTGTTCCTTTGGCATGCTCAATGGCAAGGTCACAATCGAGGTGGCTTACAATGTTGGTTAGTTACCAGAACATGCCCAACCGCTCCTTCTTTCGAGGTAACATGATCAGTTCATTTACCCTTTCCTGTCTAGGGTTTACTTAAATTCCAAAGCCCTATTCTTCTAGAAAAATTTTCTGGTTATTGGTTTCTTTTCTACCAGGTAAGTCCTCGGATGATCTCTTTTGGTTCTTGTACGAATTCGGCTATGTGAAATTGCTTATGCATCGTATGTCTCTCTAGGTTCTTTTCCTCCTCAATTTTCTGGTATGTTAGCGATTTTTATCTAGAGTTTCTTCCTCAATTAATCAATTTTTCTGTTAGCCTGCAATGGACTACATTACCCTAGGGTTTAATATCGTTTTTGAAATTCCCAACAGTTGATGACTCGTTGTTAGAGCTTTGTCTATAATCCTAGCTAATTGTATTAATTTAGTGATACAATGAAATCCTAGAAAGGGTTTCGTTATGGTGACCTAACCAATGTGTCTTTTTAATAGCATAATTTGCCTTGTTATTTTTTTGACCTGGCCACCGACCATTCCCTTACTATTTAGTATTTACTTGTATCGTGTTTGCATAACCTTTCATGTGGCACTTGTTATTATTTATTTGGTAGTTGACAAGGTTTTATGGCTATCGCATTATATATTCTCATGTGTGTTAATTAATGGAACTAGTTTATGGTCTAAATGTGTGGCATTCTGCCACTTTCCTCTTTCATACTCAACAACTTTTTTTTTATGCGAAATGCTAATTTCCTATTTGTGTAACGAATTTTAAAGGAGGGTTAATTACTATTTCGATTGCTTTGAATAAGAGAGAAGCCTTCGCATCTGCCATCTATTGCTTTTCATTTAGCAACATATTTATGATATTTTTTTAATTATTAAGTCTTAGTTTTGCATCTATGACGTGATTCCTCTGTTAATGTATATAATGAAAAACTATGGGATTCCTTTGTTAATGTATATAATGAAAAACTAAGTCAGATAGTTGTGAGGAGAACCGGGTTATTTTTGCTATGGATACCTGAAGGTGTTAACATAGTTATCCATGGTTTGTACTATCTATGATGGCATCCGACCTCTAATATCAAGACAAACCATAACCCTTGCACGACTATCTCCCTTATATTTATTCAAAGGTCTCTCAAGTTTAATTTGAGAATTTTCTGAGAATGTACATTGTTATTTCTTTTATCAACATGACTTCTCCTGTCTTCGTCCTTGGAGTAAGACATCACCACATTCCTGTTCTTTCCTTATTCATGGAATCTAAATTAATTCACAAAATTTTATCTGTCTTGATATTCAAATTGTAAATTAAAGAAGATTCTTATCTGTACGATGTTCTTTTATTTTTTTCTTAAAAAATAAGTGACACACCAGCAAATTTTCTTTGTAAAACTCTGGACACATACACAGACTCACGGTTTCCTTAAATACTTAAGTAAAACACATCCACACAGTAATACTTATCTATTTTCTTTGGCCCTTACAGTATAGGACTAATAAGTGAGTCCAGCTAGCTTTATAAATCTCAAGACCACATGTTCATGTAAGGGTTCTCATGGCTCAATGTCCACCTTAAGAACTCAATATTTGAAGAGTTGTGCTCATGTGCACAATGTCCTTTTCTAGTTTTCAGTTCCTCCCACTCTCTCTAACTCCAGAGTTTTCCCCGAAAAGAAATATCATCCTTCTTTGGATCCTTTCCCTTCTGTAAGAAAAGAGAAAGCTTCAAACTCACCTAACTATATCCGGAGTTTCCTATTTAATTTTTTCTTTTAATATCAAAAATTCCTTCTTTAATTGTTTATCTTTCATATTAACACATTGCTTATTAGGCCTTCCTCGAGATCAGAATTAGTAAGTTTATAAGATAGCTAGTCACAAAATTAAAATTAAAAAACCAATAGAAATTAATAAAGTATTCATGGGTGTCCCGATAGGTTAGCTATTTAATAATAACTTATTAATTAATTAATTAGTAATGTATTATTATAGTTAAATAATAATGTTATTAATCATAATAATTATTAGCAAACTACAAATATTATAAAATTAATTTAAAAAAGAATAAAGAGTTGTTGCGACTTTTTTGAAACCTTTCCGGTGGCTTTTTCCGGTCAAAATCCGGCAGCAATTTATTGGAATCGCAAATTTGATAGCTATTTTCTGCACAATCAAAGTGTCCCAGGGGTTTTTCAGGTGCTGAATCCAAATATGCAGTTAAAAAACCATTTTAACTGCAACAAATCAAGATTTAACCTCAATTTCTTCCGGATTCCGTCACCAGAGTCTCCAAAAAGTCGCATTATAGACAACTCCAAAGAATAATAATAATTAACAATTAAACTTATCATTATTCATGAAGGTTTAATATTTTCTTTTGCAAATTTATATAAATTTGTGTTATATAGTTTATTATGATAATTTTATTACAAAAATAATGAATATATGCTTTCAAAGTAGCTAATTAAGTGATTTTATAATTTTTGGTTTTGGAAAAACTCATTTTAGTTAAACCAAAAAAAAATTAGATCTATATAATTCCAATTTTAATAAAATCTATGTTATTAGCAATCATAAGACCCCATTTTTTATATTTATAATTCTTCATTTTGGAAAAACTCAGTTTAGTTAAAGTAAACAAAATTAGATCTACTTTATTATTGCAATTTAAATGAAATTGGTGGTATTAGAAATTATAAGTCCTCATTTTTATAGTACAACACTCTGGAGAAAAATATTTGAGAAGTTGTCACTTTCCTCCCATTTAAGGTGGCCTCCCTTGATAATCACTTCACCTATCTTGGATTTCCCCTTAAGCTAAATTGTTACCATACACAAGAGCTTGTGGAGTAGAATTATAACATAAAAATATATTAATATCAACACCTTTGGGAGTGGATGCATATTCAAATTAATTACAAATCATGCTCTAAGTCCATATAGTAGAGGGGTCTCATGCCATCCCTTCCACATGTCCTCAAATGGCTTTAGTGGAATTTTGGAAATGGTCAACAAATTATTATTGGGAAAATTTATTTAATGCAGGGCTCTACAAGTTTATTATTCTCCCCTAAACTCATTATTGTTGTACATACAAAAGGAGCTTTCACTTATGTGCATACAAAAGGAGCTTTAAAACTTTGTCACACCTTTTCCTATTTCTTAAAGGATCATAGTATCTCGATGTGGAAAAGTTCCTTGTATTTGGGACTACTGGGTTCTATGGTTACAAAATGGGTCTCTTTCATAAAATCCCTCATAGGAAATGTGTTTTTCTTGTTTAGAGACAAAGACACAATGGTTTGTTGTTGGATTTAAGCCACTAGTCAAATTAAAACCAAGCTCGCCTATGATTCCGTCATCAATTGGCCTTCTTATCACACTAAAATGTGGTCGTATAAAAAAAGTTGGCAGTAGGCTCTTTGAGAGTAACTTATGTGCTTTTTCTAGCTTCTCTTAGATAATCACATTTTCACATGGGACAATTTCTTTGTAGGGGATTTAATATGGCCTTGATACAATTGATCATCTATTCTTCTTGCATACATTCTATAGGTCTTTATGGTTATATGTTTTATCTTCTCTTCATTTGCTAGATCCTAGTACCCTTTCCTCATTTTCTTTGTGTATGCAGTGGTGGGATCGCAGGATGGAACCTTTTAAATCACTACCTGTATTTAGTGCCTAGGGAATATCGAAGGCAAGGAACAAACAATATTTTGAGGATCTCTCGATTAATCCTCAATGCATCCTCTCTCATATTTTGGGGTTCGTGAGAGACTATTTGAGAACCCCTTTGCACAAACAATCCTATCCATTGTATTTTCCTTAGAATCAGAGTTGTTATCTAATTGGATTTCTTGATGGTGCATCAGAAGATCACCATTTTGCTGGAGGTGTTTATATTATAAAACAGGGGTCATCTAAATTGCATATATGGTAAGACGTTGATGAATATCCGATACTAAGGCCAAGATCTATGCATGTTAGGCCCTTCTTCATTTTTCAATCAATATGCATCTTACAAATCTATGGGTATTAGATGACCTGAAAGGTGTCATTGATTGCATCACTCAAAGAAACAATATGTAGGTTTTAAGTCTAAGCCATTGGATGGACACAATAACATCTATGAAAACAATTTTTTCTCTCTTAGCTTTCACCATATCCATAGAGAATGGAACATATAGGTTGATTATCTCTCTAAGAAGTCTATCAATGAAAAAGTTCTTTTCATCTTCTTTGAAGGATGGACCATAAAATCTTAAACAATGGTAGACATTCCATTGCCCTAGAATACATTTTTCTTGAGGACATAACCATTAACGGGAGGTCCTAAATTTAGATTCCTGCAATAGCCAATTTGATGTGGTCCCATTAGCAAGTCAACCAACTCACCCTTCTTTATGTCATGTTCAACCATTTTTTTTGGAGGATATCTGTGTCTTACATATAGTACAATTGATGAGGGAAAATAGATTTAATGCATTATAAGAGAATACTTTTAAACCTTTGTTGTAATCTTGAAAGTAATGATTCCATATTTTTTATATCTTACTCTGCCAACCATTGTTAATGCTCTAGCAAGCTATAAATTTTTGTGATCTACTAACTTCACAAGTCTATAAGTTATAACATTATTCTCATGTACATTTTCTTATTCAATAATTGGATGGCTTTTTCCTTATAGAGAGAAAATATAGTGATTAATAATGTTGATAATAATTCTCATGTACTTTTTCTTATTCAATAATTGGATGGCTTTTTCCTTATAGAGAGAAAATGTAGTGATTAATAATGTTGATAATTTCTTTTATTAAAACGTGATGTTTTATGCTTATTTATAGTTTGCAATATTCAACCTCTTTATACATATAGACATATATATGATATTATATTAAATTCAATATGAGTATAAATAAATAAACATTAATTTATTTCTTATAAATTAACTTTTAAATTATATTAGGTTTATTTTAAGAAATTATAATGATATTTTAATATTTTTTGAATGTATATTGGATTTTGTGAAAAAAAAATTCAATTTATTGATTTAAATCAAAATATAATATAGTTGATAGTTATTTGTAATTTTTAAAATGGCTATTATTTTTTTTAAATAAATTTATTAGATTAAACATTTATATAAATAAAAAAATGAAAATGAAACATTCAACTTATTACATAATATAATGTATAACATTATTAAACACATAAAAATATTATTATTCCTTCGTGACAACTCTAGAATGCTTCATTGCATATACTATAATGTAATGCTTAGTTTCAATTAATAGAAAGGTGTTGATCTTTTCTTTGGAAAAAAATAAAAATTATTATATAAATAAAACTTGAAGATAAAAGTCCTATATTAATTTAATTTAACATTAATATTAATTAAATACATATCCATTATTTTAAATGTATAATAAAAATTAAAATTTATAAAAATCAAAATATAAATTAAATTACAACATTTAATCATATGTTTGAAATGTACATTACCTTTGATTTTTTAATTTATTAAATTAAACATCAATATAAATTGAAATACAACATACAAGTCTTATATATGTACAAAATTATTACATGAATATAAATACAAACAAATCAAATTAGAAAAAATCACAATGGAAGTTTCTGTAGAAAATATAGGGAAGTTTGATCCATTTGTTCGTAACTTGCATGAATGGATTGGAGAGATGGATGTCGAGCTTGGAAAATATGTGCAAAAATTGTTTGAAGAGATGGATGTCAAGCTTAGAAAATATGGATTATCAATCGATAAACTTCACATTCTTAGAAATATGTTTGAAATTGATCTAGATTTAATTTAGGAATAGGTTATGGAGTCCCTCTTTAGCATTGTAGTAGATAAGAAGAAGCTTCAGTCAATGCAGTTAGAGCTTTAATGTCTAGAAATGAGACTTCCAGAATCTGAACATAGTGAACAAGATTTTTTGGGCCATCTCTGAAGTGATGAAATATACAAATGGGATGAAAATGTTTCTAAACTACCAAGGGAAAAATATGTAATTTCCAATTAGGAGAAAATGATTCAATAGGAAATAAATTTGGCAAGATCCAAGTTGGCTTTTCCATAAGAGATAATAACAAAGATTACTCAAGTAGTTGACACCTTGGGCATGATAGAGATATCTCACAATGAGATGGATTTTTTTAGAAAGGAATCAGAGTCTCTGAAATAATAAATTTCTCAACAAAAATAGGATATTGACACGATAGGAAAGTGTGTCTGATCCGGATTTAAATAGGAACGCAACAAACTACAGAGATAACCATAAATACAAAGATGTAGAGGAAATAATACTTCATTTCATTACTCTAAAATACTGAAATATGCTTACAAACAAAAATGGAAATAAACTAGCTAGGGTGATGGTAGCTTATCTCTAAGAAGAGATGTGGTGGATACATGCCTTTGAACTATGTTACAATGAGGCTTGAAGGCCTATTTATTGTTGAGAAACAATGGAAAGCCCTAAAAATCCAAAAACCTAACCCTAGAAGATGAAACACCAAACTGTGGGCAGTGTTTGGGTAAATTGGTACACCAACATCCCAGGGTCGTAAATTTGGCATACAATCTTCGTTTAATGCGCACAATATCTCCTTAGAAAGATATATCCGAGAACTACACCTTTGGGAACATGGATTGTCGGTGTTCCTAGTTTTCCCCAAAAACGTCATTTTTGGCCTCAAAACAGCTTAAGAATTTTAGGACCTGAAAAACTGCTAACAATAGTAAATTCTGCTCCAATTAAGGAAACTAAAAAGCTGAAAGAAATAATGGTAGGGGTCCATGTGGACTTGGCAGTTGGCCACCAATATCCACTTCGATCAATGTCAATCAAACGCAGGAAAATAATGATCAGATATTGATTCAGGACTTCAGTGATAGCTGAAAATTCAAATTGTTCATAAGTGCGCTGAGCCTGAATGACCAAATAGACCCAATCATCCTAATTCTAGTGCCATGAACGGTTCAAAAAATGGACACTCTATGGAGGAGTTATTGCATTTTAAAAATGCCTAGTAAACTACAAATTTATGAATTTTGGAAATATTAAGAAAATAATATTCCAAGGAATATTCACTAGAATATTCCCTAGAATATTCTCCAAAATATTTGTTGGAATATTCCTCCTGGATGGACCAATTAGGAGCCGACACGTGGTAAGCCTAGAGGCTACCACGTGGCCCTGAATTGGTATGAAAAAATATATTTTGGGTCAATCAAGATCGAACCCATGACCTCCTGCAGGAAAACAGGTGCTCTAACCATCTCCACTACAGGTTGTTTCTTGATAGTCTATGGTTGCATGTTAAATTTGTTATGTTACAGTTTGTGGTTGGGGAATATATCGCTAGCAGTCCTAGAACTGTGTTCATATGCGCCGGTTCCAAAACCCACCAGTAGTTAATGTTAACAAACATTATCCCTAACCACTGCCAGTAATAGCGATCACATGTGCACTCAGTCTGACGGATACGGTTAGTTAACCCGCCAGCTTAACCATATTTTCCCAGATAAACCGGCCATGTGCGCGCCTTCTAGCAGTTATGCTGATGGGTAATGTCAGTCAATGCTCAGGCCTGGTGCACCTCCAAAATTAGTAGAAATTGTCAAATTTAACTCTAGTTAAGTGGAGTTAGATAGATTTAGTGAAGGGTCTCTAGGAGAAATTAATTAAATGAATTCAAGATGAAATTTTCGACCTAAGAGAGTGAAACACGAGTCTACCTAGGCTAATTTTGGCCTTTTGAAGCCTTTGGAATAGTCCAAAGAAGCTGAAGAAGCCTTCTTCAAGGAGATTTTCATCCAGAAATATTTTGGAGCCTAGGGCTACTAGGGGTTGGAGGTTGTTGTAGGAGCTACCAGTATCCATTCTCAGCAAAAAAATAGTTGTTCCTGATTGTAATGAACCTTCTGAATCTAATGAAGGTGTTTTAGAAGCATTTGGAGACTTCCAAACGTCAAGATGTTGAAGGGAGGTTTCAAGCAGCCTAGAGGCAATCGTGGAGGAAGGCCTAGATCAGTGATGCAGTGCTCATTTTTAGCAAATGAACAATCATTTGTTGATGTTAGGTATGTTCTAGAGATAGTAGCAAAGATTTTAGAGACATCTGAAGTATTCTGAAGGAGTTTGTTCCATTAAGAAACTTAGGGAATCTCAGTGCACCTGCTGAAGGAATCAAGTCCAAGGGAGCCTAGATCTGCTTGCACAATGAGGACAACCATGAAAGAGATGTAGATGGTTTTCTAAGCTCGTTGGTTTAGTTAAGTAACCTTTGGATTTGAGTGTGGAGCTTGTAAAATGATTCAAGCCATAATCCCAAAGAGACAAGTCAAGTTGACAAGACCTCACGGAGACATAGCCCACTAGATCGGGGTGAACTCCTTATAAAATTTGTTGTTATGTGTGATGTTTATTTGTTGCATTTTATGTCTGATATATGTGTTTAATATCAAAAGAAACAAATCAAGTTAAAGCACTTAAACATATGAAAACAAACAAACACATACACCTATTTCAAGTACATAATTCAACAATTGTCAACATAAGCTAGATCATGTTTGTTTAAGCTTTGGAGTGGGAGGTTCTTCTAAGCATGACAAGTTATTAAAACCCTCATTTCAGATCAGATGGTATCAGAGTGGGATGCTTAATTAACAGAGCAATCTATTTTCCTGTTTGACTTGAAAGGTGTTTAAACAATACAAAGTATTTCACTGTTTGATTATTTGTAAACTAACTATTGTTTGAGTTTGCAAAGGTGAAGGGAAAGCTACAGATAGCTAAGTCCAGGACAGGAAAAGAAGGAAGAAGGGTTGAAGGCATTCTCCTTACCCCAACGAACTCAAGGCAATCCTTGAAGCAAAAGAGGTTTTGAATGGAAAATGGTTGTTTGAATAAAAGTTTTACTATGTAGTCATTTGGTTCAGTCATTTGGTTCAGGAATTCGTTAATAGATTCTGAATTTTGTTGAAGTTATATTGTTGATTTTTGTAATGACAACTTCTGCAAGTGAGTCCTAAAAATCTTCTTCCTTCACGAGATTCTTTTATGAAGGCTTGAGGCAAAAATTTTTCATCGTGATGAATATGGTGAGAGAAATGTATGAGGATGAAAGGAAGAGCACTAAACTTCGAGAGAAGTTGAATTCCATGAAGGAAGAGAAGCAGTTGTTTTCTGACCAATTGTAGGAAATGGAAAGCCAAATTCATATTGCAAATATGAATCTGGAAAGGATGCATGGTTTGGAGACATAACTCCTTGTTGTCGAAGAAGCCTTAGCCAAGTATCAGCTTGAAGAAGAGGTGAACAATTCTAGTTTATCTTCAAATTCTTATAAGAATGTTTATGTTGGTTCTTTTGAGAAACATATCAGAGTCATAGGGTCCAAGTTGATGTCCAAAATGGGATATGAAGGAAAAGGATTGGGCAAACATGAATAGGGTATTGTTGGGCCAATAATGGTTGAGGAAAGGCCTAAGTATTTCGGTCTTGGCTATGGGAAATATTATGGAGAAAGTTTGAGAGAAGCCATGAAGGCAATTGAAATAGTTCCTAGAACAAGTTTCATTACATGTTCTCTACCTCAAGGTTGTGAAGATTGTATTCTTGGGGAATGCAATAGTTTGAAACATACTTTGCAGGAAGAAGGTGTTTATAAACATGCACTTGAACAATAGAGTTTTGAAAGCTCTAAAACCATTGAAGGTATTAATGGTGTTCCAAAGGGAGCTTCTTGTTCATTCAAATCACCTCCTCATGATGGTAATAAAGGTGAAAGGGAAAGTTATACATCTGATTTCAATCATATTTCCTTTGATCATGTAAAGCATGGTGGAAAGGAATGGCCACATACATGAAACTTTGGAAGGAAAGAAGGCAAGAAGCCAAAGGTCCATTCAACAATGCAAATCATGTTGTCAAGAAGATGCACATGTGTTGTAGTTACTGCCATAAGCAAGGACACACTGTTTAAAGCTGTTGGACTCCAAATCCAACAATGTTTCCATGAAAGTTGAAGAAAGTGGAGAAAGAGTATGACAAGAATGGAAACGAATTTTCCATCATTGATATGTGTTAGGATGATCCACATGTTGATCTTAATGTGTAGTTAAAGGAAGCATCCTTGATGTGGATTGGTAAGAAATGGTTAGAGTCCTTATCCAATTAAAGTTGCATGTCTTTTGATTAAATACATTTCTTTGCTAAGGAAATGCAAGTTACAGTATGGAAAAGTTGAGTATCAGACTCGCTTTATTGCAACGAAAGTTATATTCATTTCAGCATTGAAAGTACATGTACATGTGATTGAGGATCTTGTACTTATGATTGTACTTAAGAGAAAGTTGA
>APFE031035062.1:0-23645 GCA_000404065.3 Pinus taeda | reverse complement strand
GCGCAGTTTTCCTTGGGGTCTAGTGATGCCACCTATGTGAATTGGCCTCTTCACACACTCAGTAACCTCTAATCTAACTGCGCAATCCTGAAGGAGATAATTCCTTCTGCATGGATGAGTTTCCTATATAGGAAAAATCCTCCAATTGATAGTACATTATCCCTTCCTTTGATCTCAACTAGATCTCTGACTAAACTCACATGCATGAGTTATTTATGAGAGAATATTCAGTTATCTGAAGTGTAGTTACATGCATGCATGCATTAACTAACTGAACTCACAATTAATTCCACAAACTGTTGGAACTAATCTCACTGGACTTAACTCAGTTAATTGAGCTAACTACTTACAACTCAAAGTACAAGTCATCCTGATCTCCTTAATCAAGGGATAATTTCCTCAATCAATGGAGAAACTGTTGCATGTCTTCACATAGACTTCATGTTTGATTTTCTACAACTAATTAACTCAAGATGAATCAATTAATTATTTTACAAACAACTGCTAAGATCAAATTCGAATTTTACTTCTCAATTTTAGTTCATGGACTAACTAAAATTAGAATCTATACTAAAATACTATTTATAGCAATGCTATTTTTAGCATTTCCATTTTTTCATTCCTTGTTTCTATATAAAAGATTGGTACCTGAGATGTTATTTATAGCAATGTTATTTATAGCAATGATATTTATAGCATTTCTTGTTGCCATTTTCCACATAAACACAATCAGAGAATAGGAATGGGCAAGGAAATGGCGCGAACGACGACTAGGAAGTATGGTAAGACCAAGCACGAAGAAGCATATTCATGCAGAAGCTTTTGACAAATCACGTGAAGCACTGAACACGGTCCACCATGTGAAATGAACTGACTGGGACCTACTCATATGAGTGGTTCTATGGCCTTATAGGACCATGCGCAAAACCATGACCACGCAGGCACTTCCGAAGCTGAAGTATGAAGTAGATGTTGTAATCCCTATGGAGCATGCAAAGCCTAGTCCACGCATAGCAGCACCCATAGATATGATGGTTTGTGAAGCCTGGAAAGAGGGAATCACACAACCCCAAGAAACAAATCCAATAGGGAAACCTTAGACTCCAATAAATTGAAGAAGAAATGGTACAGTTAAGAAAGAAAAGCGCACTGGTGGATGCGTAAGTCAAGAAGCTGGAGGATGAGATAAAGGAAGATATTCTCGTCGAAAAAACTAGGATGGTAAGGCAAGGTGTGTATGATCGTGTTGACAAGTTTGATAACTATTGTCATGAATTGATTAGTCTAATGCCTTGGCTTGGACTGCATATTGCTAGGCATAGTGACCAGGGTAGCGCGTTGGAAATGGTGAAGTGCACGATGCCGACCATAACAATAAAAGGTGGGGATTCTCCAGGAACCATGATGGAGGACCAGATGGAACTTTATAGAGGTCGTGCATACACCTGACTAGTCGAGGGAAGGACTGTCTTAGTGCTCCAGGTAGTTGGAAGGGAGCGCATGACTATAAACTATTCTGCCTAGGAGCTGCACGATATTCGAAATGCGCGTAGAAGCAAAGAGTCACAAGGTTCGCAATTGCACATGGGGGGCTGCGCTGCCACCTGAATTGGCTAGAAAGTGACTGTTGAAGCTGCTATTCATGATGGGATGCTAGACTTGAGGCCAAATGGGGTGGGCGGAAAGCATTTAAGATGCGATTTATGGGCAAGATTTGGGAAAATTTGCCGCCAAGAAAGCATTAATGAATTGGAATTGGGGGGAACGATTGAATTCGAATTCAAAAGGATATATAAAATACAAAGGGCTTCCCAGTAAACAACACTTGGTCATTTGCGAATTGAGCGAGTGAGATGAACCCTAAGTGTTATCAGCCGAGCATTGATTGAGCCCCTGAATTCATGAGTGATAGGTTGTAGCATAGATACAATGACAACAACTAAGGATGGTATGGGGATAGCAAAAGTGACCGTCGAGGAGGCCGCAGAGGCCCTAACTGTGGGGGTTGTTCTAGAAGGTCGTGGGATTGTGGAAGAAACCCCAAAATCACCACGCACATCAAGACCCAAGAAGGAAAAACAAGAAATGGCTCCCATACGCATGTCCCCGCGGAACCCACTGCGCAACAAACTATCGATGGAGGAGAAAGGGAAAGTTGTCACTATAGAAATAGACGAAGAAGAAGAATATTTGCAGGATCTTACCATCGTAGAAGAAGAAGATGAAGGCATGGAGGTAGATACTCAGCCTAGCCACTTTGCGACAAAACTACCGACTTATGCCCCCTGCGAAAAGCGAAGGAAAAAGTGCACAAGGACTTGGATGAGACCAAGAGCTTGCTCCAGACATTGCTCCTCCCAGATGGCATTAGGTTTGAAGGCACACACCAGGACCGCATGTCGACCATGAAATTCGAAGACTAGGACCTCGCTTACCATGAGAAGTTCCCTCACCTTGAGACTGAAAACCTCATGAAGTAGAACACTACAGGGGTGGTGACAGCATTAGAACTGGGGAAGTGGTTGTGCGGAGTGGAGAAGGTCGAGCTGCTGAACCTACTTTGGGTGCCGCATTTCCACCACACCCCAATAACCATTTTCTTCGTCAGACAACTACTCTACCTGGTGCATGATGGGTTCTTATGGCTGGAGGAGCCCATCCCCATCACGACAGACTTGATTGATCTCATCTCTTGGCTTCCATACAAAGGAGAAGACCCCATGACTATATCGGAAGGAAAGGGCTGTGATTTGGCCATCACGGAGGTCATGAATAAGAAGTACAAGCTAGAGAAGAAGAGGGGCTATGCCATCTCTAACATCAAGGACAAAGAAGTATGCGTAGCAACCCAAATCCTCGCAAGAAAATTTATGTGCAAGTGTCGCGCCGACGAGGTACCTGTGCCAATGATTGCACTGGTCGAGTAGTGCATAGAGGGGGTCCAATTTAACTGGTCCGAATTCCTCTGCATGAAATTTTTAGAGAATTGTTGTGAAGCCCAGGAGTAGGGAAAAACCTTCCAATATTCATGGTTGCTGTTGTCCATAGTGCTCATAGTTGGGTAAATGCTGGAGGACAGTCAATTCCCCATAATTGAGAGAGATTTACCGGAGGCCGCGAAGTACGCTTCACTCTGGACCACGAAGGATGCCGCAAGAATATGTGACAGAAAGATATTTTGGGTGCTCATGGAGATTAACATCCGAATGTCGATCAACCATAAGTCGTGGTTGTTTCCCATTGTTTACAACAGTCTACAGAGTTTTGCAGAATTTAAGGCAGATATGAATAATATATATATCAAGGCGCGCAAGGATCCAACGACGTAGTGGACAAAGTTACTCTTTGTAGCCATTGACGACGCCATTTTCAATGTCTTGGAGGCATGGCCACTGGAATGGTGTCCCCCAAACATTGTAGAACTTGAGAAGTTGGTAACACAAAAGAAGAAAGATGATGCCAAGCTATCGCCCAGTTGGCCAAAAAACAAAGAAAGGAAACAACATCAGCAGAAGTGAGGGCAGCGTGAGATGTGACACAGAAAGCAGCCGAGTAGGAAAAGGTCACATCAACAGTAGTAGCAGCACAAGAAGCAGCCACGGAGGTGGACAAGGGCTAAGAAACACCTTCAAACGAGAAGATAGTAGAGGAAGCAGAAACAGAAGAAGGAGGCACGAACCCATGAACCGCATCCACATAGTTGAAGCGCCAACACCTAGTAGAGGGAGCAGGATCACAGAAGAAGGTCAAGGCTTCAAAATTGTCCATTGACCTGATCACCCTAACCAAGGGTAATCTGCATGACATCGGTGAGACGGTGCATGATGTCACAAATGAGGCTCTCCAGGATTTCATGCAGGAGCACCAGACTATGTTGGTGGCCCTCAGAGTGTAGTTGTAGGACATATAGGCACGCCCCCCTCAGGTTGGTACCCTTTCAACCATCCTCACAGCCAGATCCACGATAGCAGAACAAATGTTGCATGCGCGAATGACGAACACAAATAGTGTTGCCAGAAGGGGCTCTAGTGACATCAAATTAGGTCGATGGGTTAGCACGATGAAAGGTCTCAGTGTGAATCTAGCTGCCCTTCCACGTGAGACATTATATCTATTACAGGATGGGATAACAGCAGAGCTGCGCGCTAGGGGGAGCCGCGTGCTTTAAGTCCTCAGTGAGCAGAAGATAAATATGGAACAACTCATCTTGCAGTGTGACGAATTGGTGTCACAAAATTAACAACTGGTGTAGGTGATAGACGATTCTTGTCGAATTATCCCAAAGCTCGCCATCCTAGTAGATATACCAGTGGAGGTGTGGATCCACAAGTTAGCAACTAGATTTAGCAAGGCCAGGGAGGAAACGCCAAAGGTTCAACTAAAGCTAAATCTTCAGATCATTGAGTTGTAATTAAAGGCACAAGAATCCACTCCCCTGGAAGTCAGAGAACAGCGCGCTAGTGCTATCACAACAAGATTGGAGGAAATCAGAGTTGTAGTGTGAGACTGCACCAGCATGTTGGAATAATCACTTGAGGTCCTCATAACTCTGCAGGAGGACCCCAACATCCATCCCTTAGAGACAGAGGCGCGAGAACTCCAATAGTAGTATGATAGTGTCTAAGGAGCTACGTAGATAGTGGTCCTCACCCAGTGGCTTGCGAGGATGCAATAGGATAAAGCACTAAAGGAGTAGGTGGATGCAACACGACATAAGGAGGCAATCCTAAAAGCACGCGTTCAACCTTGGATTGACAAGGCCTTCACCATTATGGCAGACATTGAAGGGAAGCTCACACACAAACAGGGGATGCACACATTGATGCATAGAAGCACTGCAGACACAGAGGTCTCAAAACAACGTATGCAACAGATCCAGCAAGCAGCAACCGAGTGTGATGCTGACCTCCATGCAGTTCAAGAACAGTTGGAGGGACTCTACACAAAGATCGTCACACTGACAGAGTGACTCAAGGGTGAGTCACGATGTATTTGTTGGGGGCTTGTTGGGCATGGAATCCCCCCCCAAAGCATGTTTTGGGGCTCAAAGCCCAATTTTTGACCCAAACTTGTTGTAAAGCTCTGCGAATTGTGGGCACAGAGTGTGAAAGTGTGATAGAGTCATAGGTTTGTCCGAGTTATTTTTGTAATGTAATGTCAGCTGGATAGACCTACCCATGGTCTGGGGACCATGGGATTGTATAAATAGAGCGAGGCTCTAAGTAGATAGAGGAGGGTAGAGAGGGAAGAGCCTAAGTAACTAAGTGAAGTGTATCTTTGGGTCGTAGAGTAGGGGAAGTTTCTATAGCTGAGTGCGTAGAGGCCTAGTAGTTCGCAGTTGAGTGTGCGGACCCCTGCAGCTGAATGTGTAGGGCAGAGTTCAGTTTGTAACCAAGGAAGGAATTAATAAAGAGAAGTTTGTAATCATTTTGTGTATCTATTCATGGGTTAATGAATGATTGATATAATTTCCAAATACATTGTTTATTTCCTACGCGCACTTATATGAATGGTTTATGTTGTTAAGTATAACTTAAAGCACGGAAGTAGGCTAAAATAATCAACTAACAATGGAATACCAATAAGATCTTGGGTAATAATGTAGAGTGCGACACTCAGCACCTGGGTAGGGCTGCGTGAAGGCAGTATGTCGGGTTGTGAAGTGCGGGAAAGGGCGCGAAGCAACTTGCATGCAGGGTCAAACTGCAGACCACTTGAACTCATCAAACATATCCAGGGTGTGAAAACTTGGTTCTAGCACCCTCCCATACTACTTCGAGTGAGACCTCAGTCCACACTCCGTAGACTGTTGCTGAAAGGGCCAGTAGTACCAGGATTTGTTTGGCTAAATTAACTCTAAACCTAGGTCAGGCCCCAATATGCCAGCAAAGCATTGTAGGAATAGTTGGGGCTTATGGAAGCTCCTGATTGGGGGGGGGGGGGGGGGGTTATTTGTCTGAGGAATCTAAAAAGAGGATCATTCATTTAGAGCCTATCAAAAGGAGAATTATGGTAGAAAAGGAGGAGATGTGTATGTAAAAAGGCATGGCCATATGGATAAAGAGTGGTGACAAAAGCACGAAGTATTTCTGAATTTTACAAAGGGATGCAGAGTTCATAACACTATATGGGCTTTAGATGACTAAGATAGGGGAAATCTTCATCATTCAAGGAGCTTACTATGATGGGAAAAAATCATTTCAATAACGTTATATATAAGGCCCCGTAAGAGGTTTACATTGTTGAAGCAATCCTTTCGGCCCAGTCTTTTCCTCGGTTCTCATGCATTTAAAACAACCAAAGTTTAATGGAATATGTGACAAATGTTAATTCCAAAATATTCTTCATATTGTTTAGAAGGATAAAAGTCTTGGCCCTAACGGTTGGTCAATGGAATTTTTTCTAGGGATTTATGATATTCTTAGGGAAGATATCTTAAGGGTGGTTAAGGACTCTCGATAATCTGGGAAGATGTTAGATTCTTTTAACTCTACCTTTATTTCCCTGATAACCAAATCAGATGCCCCGCAGTCATTTGATGACTCCAGGCCTATATCATTATGTAACTCTTGTTAGGTAGGGGTCCCCTAGGTCTAAGTTTTGTCTAAGTCATGTAAAGTATCAGCATTTTGAGGAGCAGAGCGCGATTCACACAAAGTTCTAGGAGTTAAAGGGGCATTAGGGTGGGTCAAAGCCCTTATTTTGTAAATTCATGGGATCAATTTGAATGTTTTAAGTTCTGCCCATGGTTTGTGGGCCATGGTATTGTAAGGAAAAAGTATATATAAAGGCTTGTCTTAGTAAGTCAAAGAAATTCATGTTATGTGATGTTATGATATGATTTTCAGTTTGTAATTGTGATATATTTATGTATTTGGGTGAAGTGGAAGGCTCCTACAATTGTGTACGCAGAGACCTTGGTAAGTTTGTAGTTGTGTGTGCAGGCCCTTGCATTTGCATGCACAGGGTCAGAAAAATTGTATCAGTGAAGATTTGAGATAATAAAGAAGAATTTGGAACGAATTTATGTATTTTTATATGTTTGCATAGTTTATGTATTTCTCCATGATTAGGGTTCTCTTTTTTATATTTCTTCTGCAATTGCATTGTGAAGGTTCAAATATTGTTTTATATGATGAATAATGCATGTTAGACTAGTCACGTGTAACTCGCAAGTCTGTTAAATAGGAAAACACTCTATGATTGTAACAATAAGGTTAATAGTTTGAAAAGGTTACAGTAAACCGTAAATTTAAAGAAACCCTACATCCACACTACATAACCCATCTAGTAGCAGAACCCTAGTTCTAGCCTCCCCCAATGTAGGTTTTAACCCCGTACAGAAATTACCTGCATACGATTTCTAAATCACAGGAAAAATAAAAGTGCGAGAGCATAACACATAAAACACATATACACAGAGATTTCCCATTGGATCTCAAAACCGAGACTACCAGCTTGATTTTCATTATATTCCTTTCAATGTTACAATACATATTTATACATGTCGAAGCATCCAATACCATGGACCTAAAACCATCGCGTCCAAAACCATGGACTAAAAAACATAGGTAGGTTCGCCCAACCTAATATAGGGTCCAAAAAAAAAATTCTTGGGGTGCTGCCCCGAACCCCGTAGAGGGGGGCTACCCGCCCCCCCTGTGACCCCCCCACTGCGCAATCAGCGCAATGAAGGGGGGGCTCTGCCCCCCCTCTAACCCCCCTGTTTCACTACGTAGGTTAGTCGTACAAAGAATATAACACAACCCAACAACCAATATTTCCTTGGGTGAGATTGCAGTCTACGCTACACAGATCGTTGCTGAAAGGGCTAGTAGTATAGGGTTTTTTTGGTTAGTGAAGACTAATTTTGAACCTAGGTCTAAGCCCCTGAAGCCAACAAATGGTTCTATTGTCAGGCTATCATTTTTTGGCTTCTGGGGCTTAGACCCAGGTTGGGATGCATTGGTGAGGACCATACGTTATCAGGGATATCTCATATGGTGGCATAGTTCAGCTTGCGAAACTGAATGGAGAATTATTTGTTGGATGAGTAAATGGTAATAGATTGAAAATCGACAGGGATGATTTTATCCTTGGGACTACGCAATGATTATATGGATGAAGCAAAGTCTTAGTGCTAGAGGCAGTTGGAAGGAAGCACAGGAATATACAGTAATCTTCCAAAGAAGGAATTTGTCGAAGAGGGCGTAGATGGAGGAAGTTACGACAAAAAAGGGGTAATTGTGCTACAGGGAAGGGTCTCACATATTTCATCTAGAATATGACTGTCGGGGTTTCTACAGTTGATTTGACAAAGAAATTTCCATTAAAAGGAGCGGGGGGAACACATTTAAGGAAAATATCTGAGAAAATCTTCCACCAAATTTGCATTTATGAGGAGGATCTAAAGGAGACTGAGGAGTTTGAGTTTGAAAAAGTTTATAAATATGGCACCCAACTCCACATTTGGACACTTTTCTTGCTGAGGATTCAAAGTGTAATTTCTCACCTAAGTGTGAGCCAAACATTCTACTGCATGTTTGGTTGGCACTAGGAGGAGATTGGGAAAGAGGTTCTTAGATGACGGCTAGGATCCATTATGACTGCTACACCGCCAGTGCATGCCACCACACCAAGATTGCTAAGGAAAAATCCTACTACCACAGCAGCAGAAACCAAGAAGCAGAGGAAGCCACAAAAGCCTTGAATTAGGAAATCACCGAGGAAAATCCCCACGGAACAATAGACCTAAGAGAGAATGGATAAGCTAAAGAAACCGATGGAGCCCCAAAATTTGGATGAGGAAGAAGTGGCTGGTGGAATAGAGGATATCAATGCACACAAGGTGGAACTGATCTCCAAGTTTCCAACCTATATTTGGTCACAGAAGCCAACCTCAAAGGTTACTAGGGACACAGATGCTATAAAATTTAAGGTCTTTACAGCTTTTTACTAGAGGAAGTGTCGATTGAGGGGGACTTGTTAACCAAGGTACCACAACTACTCATGGAGGACTAGGATCTTAACAACCAGAGAAAATATCCCCATTTCGAGGGCAAAAATTATCTGAAGTCAGTTTACTATGAAGAATTTGGAGTCACAATGGTTAAACCACTGCCATGGGCAGCATGAATTTAGCAAGCTAGGTTGTTGAATATGTTGGATATTACACACTTTGGGCACAGTAACATAAATACAATTTGTTTGTGCCAGTTGTTGGCATTAGTGCATGATGGGTGTCTGTGGCTCGGGATGGAGATCCTCATTAATGATATGTTAATTAGAAGGATCATTGCACTGCCTTGCCAAGGAGTGAACCCTTCCGACTCATTTGTCGGGAAGTCTCAGTGGAAAAATATGGTTGATTAGATGAAGAACGACTTCACTTTGTTTAACAAATCCCAAGGATATGTCATTTTCACTATTAGTGATCTGACTATGTGTTTTTCCACGCAGATTTTGGCAGGTAAGATAATGAGAAAGTCTTGGGTGGACGAGGTGTCAACCCTAGTTGTCTCTTTGGCTACGTAATGCAGCAAGCCTAGTCCATTTTAACTAGGTAGGGTATTAATGTCATGAATTTTTGGATGAATGTTGAGAAGTTAAAGAAGAAAAGAAGCAATTTCACTCTATGTGGTTATTGCTCTTAATCTCACTAACAACAAGGAGAACGCCGACGAGTCATAGTTCCCCAATGTGGACCCTACTGTGTGCAAGGCTACGAAGTATGCCTTGTTGTGGGTGTCTAAGGAACCAACCCGAGTTATATAAAAATATTGTTTTGGATCTTCTTTGAGATGGATCTGCGCACAGTGATCAGCCAGAAGACATGACTATCACCATTTTTGTTTGAAGAATATTGTAGCATTGTCGACTTTAAAGAAGCTTTTCACCATGTATATATCCGTATGAAGAAAGAATTGGAGGAGATATTGTATGACCTTCCCTACTTAGTTATTGAGGATGACATCGTGCTAATAATAAGCAAGTGGTCTAATAATTGGCGCACTCTAAATAAAGAAGAGCCAGAGCAAGCAAGCAAGCCACTGAAGGTGTGCAAACTAAAAATCCAACGGCAATGACAGATAAAAAGAAGGTGCCTCAGAAGGTCAAAATTGACCTTAAGAAGAACACCATGTAGGAAAATGAGTGTGAAGTTGAACAGGAGGATCCAGCCACTAAAGAGTTGATCAGTGTGGTGAAGACCCTTTTGTGGACACAAAGGATTTAGATTCCCTGTTTATAGTGAAAAGGCGGAAGAATTAAAGTGTTGGAGGTGCATAGAAGAAGCATAAATTAGATAGATCCACCGGCATAGAGCTAATGGTCCTCACTGAGGGGGAAATCGATGAGATAGTAGACAGAGACCAAGTTGTGACGGAGGACATATGGGGAACATTGAAGACTAGTACAAAGCAGTGTTGATAGATGTCCAACATGGCCTCAAGAAGCTAGATTTTTAGGCCAACGTAGTTCAAACAAGTGTGACTCAGGAAAGCGTGGGTGAATCAAGCGTGACTCAGGTGAGTGTGGATCAAGCGAGCATGGAAAAATTTAGTACCACTATAGAATTCACATCCGAGCTCCAGGCTATGTAGCTACCAGGGGGCTCTCTACATTTTGAGACAACCAAAGACCATGAGCACGCATAACACTGGAAAAATCTGAGTGTCAACCATGCGGCACTCCCTATTCATACATTGCATGAGTTACATCAGGGAGTCTCTGATGAACTGGAGATACGGGAACAGTGCGCTCTATTGGCCATAAAATAAGTGAAAATAAACAACCAACTGATGTTCGATGAGAAGAATCAAGCAATACAAGATCGTGATGAGGCAGCTGCACGCACGCAGCAGCTAGAAGAGGTTGTTACTAGAGCTTGTAGTGAGCTTCTAGCGCTCCATATCCAGACAAAGGCAACCTTAGAAGAGAAGCTTCAAAAACTTACAACATTGGTCAAGGAATCAAAAGTAGAAGTGGAAAAAGTTAGATTTGAGTTGTAGATGCAAATTACAGAACTCCAGATGAAGCTGCAACCTACCACACCACCTAAAGTTCAAGAGTAGCGTGAGGTTGTAATAAAATCCGACATGGAAAAAATAGCCACTTCAGTCAAGGAATGTGGTCAGATTTTTTAGGATACAATGGATATATGGGCCTTGCTACAGGAGGACCCACATGTGCAAAAGATCGAGGAAAAACTCTAAGAGAAATAATTGTAGTTCAATGAGATCAAATCAACAGCACAAACCTTAGCACCTATGCAATGGTTTTCCCATCTTCAGGAGGGAACTCTTCTACAAGGACAAATTGATGAGTTGTGGCGAAAGGCACAGATAATATTCGTGAGGATGCATGTTGAAAATAGCAACAAGAAATGCTAAAAATAGAAGTGATAAAATTAGAACTACTATAAATAGCATTTCGGGATACATTCCAATTTTAGTTAGTACCTAAACTAAAATTGAGAATTAAAATTCGAATTTGATCTTAGAAGTTGTTTGTAAAATAATTAATTAATTCGTCTTGAGTTAATTAGTTGTAGAAAATCAAACATGAAGTCTATACGAAGACATGAAACAGTTTCTCCATTGATTGAGGAAGTTATCCCTTGATTAAAGGAGATTAGGGTGAGTTGTACTTTGAGTTATAATTAGTTAGCTCAGTTAACTGAGTTAAACCCTGTTAGATTAGTTGAAATAGTTTGTTGAAATAATTGTGATTCAGTTAGTTAACACATGCATGCATGTAACTGCTACACTTCAGATAACCAAATATTCTCTCATAAATAACTCATGCATGTCAGTTCAGTCAGAGACCGAGTTGAGACCAGATGATGGGACAGTGTACTATCAATTGCAGGAATATTCCATTGAGGATATCTCTTGCATGCAGAAGGAATTCATTCCTTGGAGATTGCGCAGTTACTATTGAGTTTAATGAGTGTGTGATGATGCCAATTCACACAGGCAGCAGCATTGGACCCCAAGGAAAACTATGCAAGGAAATAGGAGGCTTGGAGGGTTGAGGGAAGGCATATCTTATGTCTATTCAATCTATGAGTTGTATTATTGGATTGTACTGAGAGTAGGATAGCTTGTGAGCTGATGCTTTGTGTAATTTGAACATATTTCCACTTGTATGATAATACAGAGATCGGGGTTTTTAGATGAGGCTTTCCCCAGAGTATTCTTTTGTGTTCATGTGTGATTACTTTCTCATTCTCAGATATATATGTACTATTTGATCTTGCTCAAAATCGATTAAGCTTCCGCAAAGTTTGTTGTAGAAGTAGATCTTGTATTTTTCTTTAGTATATTTCATAATCTATTGATCTACAGTGGGAAATTCTACAATGCAACCTTGGGCAGATGAGGTTAGTCATCTCTCACAGACATTGGAGAGAAAATTGAAGAGCATCTAGCAGACACAGAGAATAATTGATCTAGCAATAGAAGGGTCGATGATAGAGAAGCTCGTAGAGGAAGTTCGACAAGCTACAGTGTAGTGCATAGAGACACTTCATCCATTGAATTTTGATTACAAGAGCCTTAAATAAAAGGTTCAGGATGTACCAGTTGAGTGACTCAATGAAAAGTCACATATTTGTGTTGGGGTCCTATTTGGTAGGGGTCAGCTAGGTCCAATTTTTGTCTAAGTCATGTAAAGTCTTCACATTTTGAGGAGCGGAGCACGATTCATGCAGAGTTATAGGAGTCAAAGGGGTGTTAGGGCGGGTCAAAGCCCCTTATTTTATAAAGGGATGGGATTAATTTGAATGTTTTAAGTTCCACCCATGGTTTACAGACCATGGTATTGCAAGGTAAAAGGTTATATAAAGGGTTGCCTTGGTAAGTCAAAGAAATGCATGCTATGTGATGTCATGATATGATTTTGAGTCTATAATTGTGATATCTTTCTATATTTGGATGAAGGGAAAGGCTCTTGCGGTTGTGTGTGCGAAGACCTTGGTAAGTCTGCAGCTGTGTGGACATGCCCTTACAACTATGTGTACGGGGTCAGAAAGATTGTATCAGTGAATATTTGAGATAATAAAGAAGAATTTGGAACAGATCTGTGTATTTTTATATGTTCGTGTAATTTATGTATTTTTGCATGATCAGGGTTCTCTTTTGTATATTTCTTCTATAATTACATTGTGAAGGTTCAGATATTGTTTTATATGATGAATAATGCATGTTAGACTAGTTACTCGAAGTTGGCAAGTCTGTTAAGTAGGAAAATGATCTACGACTGTAACAATAAGCTTAATGGTTTGCAAAGGTCTAAGTAAGCCCTAAACTAAAAGAAATCCTACAACCAAACTACATAGCCCCTCTAGATGTATAAACCTAGTTCTAGCATCCCCCAATATTACCTCGGGTGAGACTACGGTCTGTTCTACGTGGATCGTTGTTGAAAGGGTCGTAATATAGGGTTTTGTTGGTTAGCACAGGCTAACTCTAAACATGGTTCTAAGACCCTAAAGCCAACAACTGCATATATAAATTAATAGCAAAATTCATATAAAATGGCTAAAGTTTATTCTTTCCAAAAATGCATAAAAGGAATAATTTGCATTCCCGGAAGGTTGGAAAACCCATGAAGCAATTGGAGTTGCTAAGGAAGGGCTCCAAGGCTTAAAAACTAGGAAAATTAAAGGACTACTGATAAAAACTGACCTCTCTCAAGCATATGATAAAGTTAGATAGATTTATATCAGACTATTCCTCATGCATCTGGGCTTTGAAGTTCCTTTCATAAATTGGGTTAAGAGCTGCATCTTGGGAAAGACATCCTAGTGGTTGTTCATTGGTTTATTGTAGCTAAGGAAATTGACAAAGGCAATGGAAAAGGCCTTGGAAAGAAAAAATGCCATTTTTGGCACAATTATTTATGAAAATAATGGAAATTAGGAGAAAATAAAGGTGAAAGGTCACAGGTTGCATGTGAGGAGGAAAATTATGATGAAGAAAATAGAGACCTCATTAATAAAAAGGAATTTGAGGATTAGTTGGTACCTTTTTGTTACTTCAGTTTTGGAGCTCTCTCATTATTCTCTCTCTCTCATTCTTGGACACTTAGAGTTTTCTTGTAGCACTTTGGCATTGGATCAAGAGAGGAAAATAAATCAAGAGGAAGAAAGGAGCAAGCAAGGAAGCGCTAGATCAAGAGACTACAACAAGATTATTTGCAGGTATCAATTTGCGTGTTTGTTTTCTTTGTTATATTTGGCAATGGTATTACATGTGGTTCTTTGTTGTTATGGCATGGGTTTTTCTAGGTGTGACAGTGTTTTCATCCTAGCCTTTCCATTTATGGATAGCCATGGTGTGATGGGGTTCTCATGTTTTGGTTGAGTTGGATTGTCGAATGGATTCAAAGCAAAGTGAGGTGGATCTACAAAATAAAGAACACATGCCCTAGTGATTCCTGAACCATACTTTGTTGGAAATAATACTAAGAGGGGGGGCGAATCAGTATTTTAAATTCAATAACTTTTCATTTCACAATCAAATTTATATATGCTACTTCATTAAAGTGAGAATGCGTGTGCACACAACTATGATTAAGGAAACCAACACCTACCCAGAGAACTTATTATTTAGTTAATTCATCATGTTTTGATCTTTAACAAGTGCATCAATACTTTATTTTACAGTAACTATGTGCAGAAATAACATAAGAAACCATCACACATAAGAAACATACATGAACACCAAGATTTAAGGTGGAAACCCAATGCGGGAGAAAAACCACCTGCTGATATCATCTATATCTTCTTTTTAATATAAAGAAAATTTGTTTACAATATTGTAATGGTGCAGACTCATGCCAGTATGCATGCACCCACCTATAGAAGGCTACAACATTCTCTTGTTTTTAGCTAGCTTCTACTGGAAGGGAGCTACAACCTCCTAGCTCTTGTACTAGCCGATATGTTTACTATTACGAAGGTGCCAGCCTATAGAAGGCTACAACCTTCTCTCTTCCTCCAAGGACCACATTCCATAAATTTTCAAACTGGATGCTCCTGGTACAAGGAAACACAATGTGAAGGCCTCGTTTCATCAAATTTTCACACTAGACCCATCAGATACATTGAAACCCAAGCTCTGTCAACATCAACCAATAATCAGTCAATCTAAATAGTCAGATCACTATCACTAGAACACTGTGTTGAACCCAGAAACCTGCATCAACATTTAGAACCAGCTGCAACCTCAAAAATCATACACCAAAATGTATACAATACTTTAATGAACCCAACTTGCGTGTATATGCTACTTCCTATAATAAAACCAGTGTATACCTCCAAACTACTAAATCATAAAAACTTCTGAATCAAATCTGTACCGACCAGTAATATCCCTAACATCTATTGTCAATTTACAGAGATCCAGAAAGTCATCAGCAAAGATAAGCCTTCTCACTTTATCAATCAATCAATCAGACACAAACTCCTTATGCATCCATTTTTACTTTCAGATCTAAGAAGAATTCATTGACAAACAGCAGTGAAACATCAACACTCATAAGATAGATTGGTCACTTCTGAATAACATGCTTTTCTTTTTCATACACTACTTGGAAGAGTTGAACCTACGTGTATACGTGCCTTTACTAAGGTGAACCAGCATATAGATCTGCAAATATTAACTTACAACTTCGTTGCTATTCCAGACTTCAGACATACCTAGATCGTGACATTTAAAGAATAAAACATGTGTAAGCAATCATACCTAGCCCAACAAATATCCGATCATACAATGATAATTCATTTTAGGTCTCATGATCCTAATCCAACATTGTATCCAAGTTGCATTAAAATATTTTAGATCATATCATAATCATAGCCCTGCAACGTAAAATATACTTCAGATAGAAGTATTCCTAAGAAACCCTTTCACTTGCACACTTGTCCCTTTGATCTTCTCCTCCTTATATATTTTTGGCATTTCTCAATACCTCGAACCAAAACAACACTTAGAACCTATGGTATTCTTAGACAAGATCAAATAGTCGTTACTTTGTTCAATATTATGGGCTAATATGATGGTATTGACCCTTGGTATTCTTTACTCTTGAATTTCCTTGATTTTCCAACCCATACACGATTTTCCTCTTGTGAAAGTGTGTGCATACATATACCCTCTTTTTGTTCTGTGAACCTGTGTGTGTACGCCGCTTTGACAAGGTGAACCTTTGTATACAGCTTAAACTATCTGAAAACATTCTTTTCCTTCAACTTCTTGATTCTTATCAGTAAACCTTTGTTCCAACTTCGTGTTCTTCTGTGCCAATGCCCTATGTTAGCCTCCTGCTGCAGCAGGTTACTCATCTTTCATGATTGACATTTTTTACATGGAAAATATGTCATACTTTGCATGCTGCAATTTTCCATATTTACTATAGGGGCCAAAGAAGGATGCCATGAGAGTGTGCTAGCACAAATGCCACTGCGGTGTTCCAATTTTTGATGTGCTATTCCATTTTTGAAGAATTTTCAGTTAAAAGGAGGTCCAAACAGCTTAATCTTGGTCTCCCTAGGTTTCAATTTCTTGTTTTAGAATATAGAGAATGAATATCTATCCAAACAGCTTAATCTTGGCAGATTCTTAGATAGGTAGAGAAGCGAGGGTGCTCAACAGCTTAATCTGAGGCCCTGGATGAAATAAGTGTAGTTGTAGATAGGAGGACAGAAAAAGAAAAAGTTGAGAAGCTGGGTCTGCAAGTCCAAGTGCACCCAAACCAAAAAGAAGAAAAAATGCTAGGTAAGTAGGCTGGGTAGGTAGTTTTGAGGTTGCAAAATGTTGATTTGTCATCAATTTCATGTTTTCAAGTGTCATATATATTCAAGTCACAAATGTCAGGCAATTTCCGTTTGGAGGAGCTCAAGCAAGGCATGACTAACTTCCCCTTTCTTCCTTATTCCCTAAATCACTCACTAACTTCCCCAAAGAGATCAAGATTTGCTTGATATCTCTTAGTTTCATCATTTTTCATATCAATTTGCCTTAGTAAAGATCTGCTTTACTCAAGGAATGTCCATTTCCTTTATGAATCATTTTCCCCCTAATAGCCTAAGATTCACATACTTAATGCTTTCTTATCACTTATCATATTAACTACCAACTTTACTATATAGCTCCCTATCTATCACCCCTTCCCCTACTAAAATTATGTTAAATAACTCACCCACATACTTATCCCCTCCCCCTGGTTGAAAAATAACCATAAAGTAACACTTGGGAATCGCTAAGTTTATCTGAAACTTAGCAAGAACCCTCCTTTTGTCTCAAAAAACCATCTTCTCATGCATTTCGTACTCCTTCTGATTCAAAAAACCCTCCATCACTCCATAAATCCTTCCTCTAATGCTTTTTGACTCCTTCACAAAGCATAAAATCCTTCCAAGTACCTTTAAAATCCCTCCAAGGCATCAAAAGTCCCTTTTTGAGCTATCAGACCCCTTCCCATGCCTTGAAATGCCCTTCAAACATTCAAAACTTCTGCTTCCGATCATAAACACCCGCCTCACTTACCTTGGGCCTTTCTCTGATTAAAAAAAGGTTTTATTGGACCCCCTCCAATGCGATATCGCAGTCGGGAGGGGAGTCATGTGACAAAACAACGCATAAAGTGTGCCCCCGATTGGTTTGGCCAACAACGATATCGTCGATCCACGTATCGCTATGAAAAAACAAAGCATGCATGCGAGCTACCGATATGGTCATCGCCGATGGTCTATTGCCGATCGCATATCGGCGATCGGCGTTGCATATGAATCCACACCATGTATATGGGCCCCGTCTCTTATCCTGCGGCCGCATTCTCTGTCCTGCCATCCGTCCAATTGATCGTGCCCTAGATCTAAAGTGGGCGGGTCTGTTCGCTTCCGAACCTATTTGATGCATCTGGGGATGGGCGTTTTTCCCCTGCCACATCACCCCGCTGTATAATGCTGATCATCGATTGTCAATATGCTGACGTCATCCGCCGTACCGCTGACATCATGCTGACGTCACCCGCCAAACAAAAAGCGCGCAAGTATGAAATCGCTGCTTAGGAAGCCCGGATTCAAAATCTAAGGCAATTCTAATCGCGCATCACTACGGGAAATAGGCCGAAATGGGGAATATTTTGTTCAGCAGTCGTTTTTTGCGCCGAAAAGGGCCGATTTAACAGTTTTAAGCGTATCAGCAGGGAGAGAGATGTCCAGATTCAGATGTCAAAGAGTATTAGAGCAAAAGTGAAGCCAAATTCATGTCAAAGAGTATCAGTGTTGTGGCAAAGTGTATCGGTGAAGATCTGTTAGCGGCCCGAAGCAGGAAAACATTAACGAGTCCTCCAGCAAAGTCAACAAAACAATAGATGCCATTTAAAAGCTCTCAAATCATAGTTACTGCACATCAAAGTCACATGAGATCAGTGGACCAAAGCTCAAAGCATAGTTATTGCAGAAGCACTGCAGCAAGCCACCGAGGACACCATATTAACTCATTTTGATCCAGCTGCCCCTGGCACAACTCAAAGGACATTTACTTGCATTTAATTTCAGCACAAGTTTAGGTTTAAAAAGCTTTTTCCCGCAGACCTGTTTAGGTTGGTTGTAATAAATATTTTTGGATATTCACCCTATATATACAACCCCGAACAATGTAATGAGGGGTTGGTGGTTGTTGGCTAGTTGTTTTGCTTAAGGAGAGACCTGCACTGTATATCTGAGAATTTCTATAATCAATGACTGCTTACAAGCTTGGAGAATGGATTGTTTACTGTGTTTAATGGTTGAAGAGTGACTGTGGAATTCTCATGTTGTCACATGACTCAATAAGTGCTTCTTACCTCTATTTTTCCATTCATAAATCATTATCTAAACAGCCGAAAGAAAGATTAGCTTAGAACTTGTTTAACTGCACTCTATGCTCAATTTCTACTGTTTCTTTATGTTTTCATCTGTCTTAGGCATAAATATGGATTCCACATGGCTCATATTTTCCATAATTCACCCATGTATGACAGTTATCCAGGGATTCTTAACTGCCCCTAGATAGAGCTCATTTGCCTTCCCTCTTTTAAGCTGAGTGAGAGATTCTTAATTTCCTCTCATTCCTTAGATTTCATTCCATCTCTTTATTTTGAAAGTTATTTTATGTGGAGCTACCTTGCTCCACACTCCTCTTTGACCAAGAAAACGCGCCAGTAGTCCTACTCCTTGACTCCATGCCCAATGGTTTGAAACTTATCACTCTATGCATGCCTCTCTGCCTGTAAGTATCATCCTTCCCACTACCAAACACAAACAAAACCCATTGAACCCAATAACTAGCATAAGATCATCATCAACAAAGCTAAATCACTAAGAGAGAGCCCTCTTTGATTGCAGGTGGGCTAGAACCTGCAATCCAAAGATTGGTTTGTGGTTACCTCAACCGTATCCCTTCAGGAGCTTAGGGACAACCTGAGTGATAAAATAATGGCGACTCCACTGGGGACCTCCTTAGATAATCTCACAAATCTAGTCTGAAGCTCCACTGAGGAAGTTACTGACCTTTAAAAGGTTTCTGTTCAACCTAGATTGTTAGAAAAATCCCCAAAAACAAGCTAGAAGTTGGCTCCCAAAAAACATTCGCGTTATACAATATCAAATCCAGACCCAAAACCCCCATCTGTTCTTAAAAATCCTAATATAATTCCTAAGATCCTTAGAAAACAAGAGCAGCAAGAAGATTTTGCTGAAACCCTTCCTGAAGCAGTTCAGCCAAGCTGTGTTCCAATCCCTGTAAAAGTTTTATTTTGTTCAAACCCTACTTCCCCTTTTTCATCATCCTTTTCTCCAAATCTCGTTTCTACACCTCCGTTCACCACACATACCACCACTAGTACTCCTATTATCCCAGTTGTCCCAGTTGTTCCACTTATCCCTGTTATTCCACTTATCCCTGTTAATATGGCTAACAGATATGCACCTTTACAGCTGCCTGCAAATCCCGGGGCTATGCCTCAGGATTACCAGACTAAAATAACTTATTTTGATGGCACAAGTGCCTGCACAGCCCTTCAGCATACAAAGAAAATGCAGGACTACTTCGAGAGTTATGAGATTGACGATGATAGAGTGAGAATGGAGATTTTTGTCCAAAGTTTTACCAGTGATTTCAGGACTTGGTTTAGAGCACTCCCAGCCAATTCCATAGTAGACCTGGAAGCCTTATATCAGTCATTTATCAACAAATGGGAGAAAAAGAAAGACCCCTTGCACATATTATCTGAGTATGACACTATCAAAAGAGGCCCTCAGGAGACCATCTTGGACTACTGTGCAAGGTTTAATAATGTTTATAATGCAATACCACAGAACTTAAGACGCCCACCTGATCTTGCTTTGTACAAATTCCCTGATGGTTTTGATGCTGAAATGGCTTATCAGTTAAGGGAAAGAGCACCTCAAAGCCTTGTAGAAATGCAAAATGTCGCTGTTAGTGTGGAGGAAAACCTAATTGCCAAAAGAAACAGAGCTAGAACCGAGAGAAGAACTACCTTTAAAGAAGAACCCTCAGCCTTAGACCAGAAGCTAGATGCTATTATCAATGGCATGCATAGGCTAGGAGATAGAGTAGAGAGCGTTGAGAGGAAATCATTGTGGGAAGGCCAACAGCCAAATAACACAAGGAACCCAAATTTCAGAAAGAATCAAAACCCAAACGCTAGTAGGTCTAGTCCCAACCATAATATTAGGCCTCCTTTCTAAGAGAACTACACAGAAGCAACCACATCCGGTGAACCAATAGAAGAGACTCACATGAACTTGATAGATTCGAAAAATGAGGAATAGATTTTTCTAACTCAAGAAGACCAAGAATACCATGATGTAAATCAGTTTCAGACCAAATCAGGAGAGTCTTTTGATTTTAAACAGGGCTATGATTCTGCTGTATATGAGGTTCACAAACAATATAAGCTAAGAACAAGAACCGTTGATGTCCCTGCACCAAGCAAAACAAAAGACAACAAACAACCCAACAAGATTAAAGGCAAGGTTGTCATAACAGAACCAACTGATATAACTGTCCCAAATCCGCATCAAGTGACTGTAGAGGACATAACAAATAAACAGCCTCCTATTGATCAGCCTCTGCCTCCTTCTTCCTCGGAAGAAAATTTGAACAGCTCTCCTAAAAACCTTCCCAAAACAGAAATATCACGAAATGTCATTCACCATAATGCTGATAATCAAAAGGAAAACATGGAAAATACTCTTGAAAAGGAGAAATCTGACTGTTAACGCAAATATTCCATTGGAAAAACCATTTAATTTAGAAATAGAGATTGGAAAACTTAAGATATCCATCCCCTTCTTAGAACTTGCCAAACATGATGTGTATAGGCAACAAATTTAAAGGTCACTTCAAATGCCAGAGGTCAGGGATGATGTAAATGTTTTAGATGATACCCCTGAGCTGCTGTTTGGTCCAGAAGTTAATGGAAAATCAACATATGGACCTGTTCCACCCTTTTATGTCAGTCTACACATACATGACAAAATCTTGCATAATGCCATGTTTGACTCAGGTGCCTCACACAATCTTATGCCCAAAGCTGTAATGGAAAAGCTAAACCTTGATGTCACAAGACCCTACAAAGATCTATATTCCTTTGACTCAAGTTAGGTCAAGTGTTTAGGCTTAATTAAAGACCTTTGTGTGTCTTTAGTCCAATTTCCCAACAAGACAATCTTAATGGACGTAGTAGTTGCTGACATTCCAACAAAATATGGCATGCTACTATCAAGATCATGGGGAGCGAAACTTCAAGGATCCCTCCAACTCGACCTCTCTTATGCCACTATTTCCGTCTTTGGGCAACCAAAAAGATTATACAGAGAAACACTGATGAAGTATGTGGTAAGTAGTGAGGAAAAGCCCCAAAATTTTCCAATTTACTCAATCCATTCTGATATCGATTCATTTATTCTTTTTAATGATGACATTAATCCTTCAGCTAATGAGAAGCCTTTAGCTTTAGAGCTAGAGACATGCATAAACGAGGAATCGGTTTCCCTTGCCCAACAAATGGTCACAACAGTCAAAGCAACTAGCAAACAAGAAAAACCTCCTCAAGCAGAAATTTTAAATCTGTCCAATCCTAAAATAACTGAAACTCTTAATACAAACCAAAAGCAAGAAACTACATGGTATTTAGAGTTTGATGGTTATGTCAACAAGTTAGGAGCAGGGGCAGGTGTATGGATTCACAATACACATGACAATCATGCAGAAGGCCATGCCTACAGACTAAATTTCAGATGTACCAACAACATGACAGAGTATGAGGCTCTCCTTTTAGGCCTAAAATTGCTTAAGATTCTAGGAGCCACAAAAGTGTCCATTCTAGGTGACTCTGATTTAATCATACAAAAAATGAAAGGTAACTTTGTTACTAATGACAATAGAATGAGGGCCTATAGGACTACTACAACAGAAATACTTAATACCTTCACTGAATACGAGCTGGCCAAGATTTCTAGAAACCATAACATACATGCGCACAACCTAGCCACTTTTGCTAGTACATGCAAGCTTCCCTTTGAGCCAAATCACCATTTTATTGTTGAGATAAAACATAGGCTGGACGTCCCTAACAATATCAAAGACTGGCAAGTATTTGAAAGTGATGCCTAGATTAACAATTTCCTTACTCTTGAGGGCGAGTTTTCAAATCTAAACATTGACATAGAGGCCATGAACGATTCCCAACAACAAACAAATGAAAATCAATAGGCTGTGACAGCCGCAATAGCAAAACGAATCCTGAACCCAACTGTTTTTGACAATGCAAACATAGAAGAGCTGAAACAAATGCATTTAGAGCAAACAGCCAAAGCAGAGGCTGAGTTCATTGATCTAAAGAATAACTTTTTACCTGCTGGCCTCACTCCATTAGAAGACATGTTTGATTATAATGATATCCCCAAAAAGCCAAAAATGGAGCCTTTAAATGCTGTTATAGAAGAACACAACATAGGGACAACAGAAAAGCCCAAAATTATTAAATTGTCCAAAAATCTGCCCCCTGCTCAAAAACCAAAGTATGTGGATTTGTTCAAAGAGTTCCAAGATGTATTTGCTTCGAGTTATGAGGACTTGAAGTCCTATTACACCTCAGTGATTCAATATACCATCCCCTTAAAACCAAATCAAAAACCATTCAAGCAGAAACTTAGAAGAATAAACCCTATGCTTCTCCCCCTCATTGAAAAAAAAGTGAAGAGAATGTTTGAAGCAGGTATTATAGCACCTATCAGATTTTCTGAATGGGTATCCAATCTGGTCCCCACAAGGAAAAAATCACGGGAGATCAGACTGTGTGTAGACCTAAGAAACTTAAACCATGTCTCTTTAAAAGACCACTATCCTTTGCCTAAAATGGACCACATCCTACAAAGAGTAGTGGGGTCATCTAGAACCTCTTTACTAGATGGATTTTCAGGTTTCAATCAAATACTTGTTCACCCAGATGACCAAGACAAGACAGCCTTTACCACACCTGTTAGAAAATTATATATTACGGAGCAATGGAACACATGAAATAATGCAGAAATATAAACACAGAAAATGCACAAAACAAGAGAGACA
>APFE031035050.1:1737-18802 GCA_000404065.3 Pinus taeda | reverse complement strand
TTGGCTGTGACCTTAAAAATGGATATTATTATATATAAATATAATTTTTTTTTATTTTTTTTTTTCGCTTCACTATAATAAGTGTGAATATATGAAGATTGTATGTGAAGATTAAATTTAATAATAAAATATTAAAATAAATTTTTTAATTAAACAAAGTCTTTGTGTAGAAATCACATGAGAGAATATTTTGGCCTAAGTGTTTCGAACCAAGAAGTGTGGTTCATTATCAGGACCAGATAAAGAGGCAAACGATGGCAAGACTTTGTTTAATTCATTATGGATCACAGAAGCTTGAATACATAATTTTTTTAATTGTTAAAATTGTATAAGTTAAGTGTTTTGAGATTTTTAAATATACTGAATAGATTTATTTAAATAATAATGATTTTAATTCAAAATTAAATATAAACTATTCAAAAAACATTGTTGTTAATTTATTTTTTAATAATACCATTACTATTTTTTTTAAATGATAGAGAATTAATAAATTTAGAATCTCAACAAAATTCATAAAGATTTTGTTTTTTGCTTCATTTCTATTAATTACCACACTGAGCCCAAAACAAACTCACTTAGATTGTCATAATTTCAACGTCAATGGATATTTTATTTTTTCCCAAAAATTGGGTCAATGGATATATTAATTTAGTTGTTGGTAAAAAATTGATTCCCTAACTTAGACCTATCACTAAATAAAGTTATATAGCTTCATAATAGTTTCACCTTTCAACAATCCAAATTTCAATTTCCCTATATTTAAACTTAGCAACACGTACCAACTACTAGGTAGTACTTGTTGGTAATGAGAATGACATTTACTTTTTATCACCAAATAATATTAATGGTAGGTTTAGATAGCACTGGTTAGTAATGAGAATGACATTTGCTTTTTATCACCAAATAATATTAATGGTAAGTTTAGAAAGGGGGAAAATATTCAATAGGTTTATTATTGTGCCCCATATAAAAAGAATTTACTTTATATAGATTTAATTTTTATATAATATTTTATATTTTATATTTTTTATAATAGTTAATTAATTTATATTATTAATATTTTTTTAAATATTATTTTTATAATAGTTATGTTGATTTTAATTTTTAATATAATAATGTTAACAGAATATGGAAAAAATATTTTTTAATAGATGATAAATTTTATGTATTATTTAAATAATAAAATAAGTGTTTATATTTAAATATAAAACTCATGGGGTGTAGAGTAGATGGTGACAGGAGGTTTTGTTAAGGCACTTTGTGGTGTAAAGGTCATTGGTTCGAAACTCCATGGCCAAAAATCTGTCCATGCTAAGGGCTTATGTGGTCTAGGCTAGGTGTGATCCCTAGGTGATTTTGACAACTTAGATGCCTCTAGGTCATGGCTACTCAAGCCATAGGTTAGGCGAGCTAGTCATATTAGGACTCACATAAAGTAGCAAGATAAAAACAAATAACAATAATTTTAAAAATGTCTTAAAATAATTTCAATATTTTTTTTCTAATAAAAATAATATTAAAAAAATTCTATTAAAGGTTGTTTTATTTATTTTACTTTATTTATCTACATGGTTCACAAACCTCTAAGATTGATGACCTCTACATCCATGAAATATTTGTAAAGGCAAATCCACCCGAAGGGGTCACTTCCTATTGGCTCAACCACAGAGCCTAACCCTGGAAGCATGGAGAGAATTGAACATATGCTCTCTCAATAGCAAAGGTTCTTTAATGATGGGGACTCAGCCAATTGAGCTAACACTCAGGGTTGTTAAATTTTGTTATATATATATATGATTTTTTGATATTTCATAAGAGTAATATACATACATGTTGTAAATGAATTTGACTAGGGAGGATAACAAAATTTCTTCCAACCACTCAAGCTAAACCCATTTGACAAGTATGTATATGTGTGTGTGTGTGTGTGTGTGTGTATTATGATAATCCTTTTTTCTCTAGTTTATGAGAGATTTTTCGGCGTAAATCACGAGAAATTTCATTTGTCAACGCATTTCAAACCAACCAGTGTGGTTCATCGTCAGGACAAGTTGAAGAATTTGATCTAGCTTAGCATCCTAAATAGTAAGATCAGAACATCCAATGGTTGTACTTCTTGAACAGATAACGGCTATATTGTCTAACAACTAAATTTGACAGGGAAACGGTTAGATGTACTGGATTAGGGGCAAAACCTATATTTAAATAAATAAATTAATTAAAATAAAAGTAAAGGGACCATTTAATAAAATTATAGTTATAGTTATAAATATAATATTAAATTATAAAATAAATTAATATAAATTAATGATTAATTATAAAATTTATTAACCCGGATGCAGGTGAAATCAATGTGCCTTAATGATCTATTGGACAGATGGAAGTGCATGGTACCACCAGATGCAAACCAACGCGATACTCCAGAAACTGATTTGGTTCATGAGCGTGACAATCCAGCAGCTCACTCGGTTCTTAGGGATAATCCGCAGCGCAAACGATTTGGAATGCTCTCTGCATTTACTTCTCGTCCTGTCCAAGGTATGGCTATGGCTATTTTAACCATGGTGTTCTGGGATTTCCTTCCCACTGCAAGCGTTCTGCCTTCGTGTCTCTAGTTGAAGCCAGATGTGGGTTTGTGGGGCAGGCTATTCTCTGCAAACAAAGGTGTGTTTTTTATGTGCATTCCGCTCATTGTTCATCTCTAGCTTGGGATAGTTAGGTGTTTCAATAGCAGACTGGTCTATGGAAACATTGGTCAGCTCTCAATTTCCCCCGCTATTCTACCTGTGCCACTCTCCTCGCATTTACAGGCCTGTTATCCATGTCTTAAGTCGTTTCTTGTGCTGTGTAACCTCTCTCTGGGTTCTACCTCCGGTTTCTTGGATTGTTTAATTACTCTCCTGTATCGGCCTCTCCTGAATCTCCTCATCATGGTACGCCACAGAATGAGGAGTTGTTCCGGGGGAAGTCGAGGAGGGCGTGGAAGATAGCAGGCATCCTGCTCTGTGAATCCTGCTCGCAATCCAACTCCATATCATGGGTTTCACACCACTCATTTTACTTTTCAGAGTAATCTGAATAGACCTGTAATCTCTGCCAACATCACCATTTTCTTCTCTGAAGAAGAAGTTCCGCCTCCAATTAGGGTGCATATGATGTCTAAGCCTCCTCAGGAAGCTTTCAGAGAGGCCAACAGTCAAAGTAACAGACAGGTTACTGCAGGGGAAAGTCAGGAGAAAGGTCAGGGGGAGAGGCTTGAAAGGAGCGATGCTCCCAGCGCCTCTCAGCCTCCGGAAACCACTGTCTCGAGGATTTGGGAAGAGAATGACAGTGACACGTGTCCCCTGCTGAGGCATCCAAGCAGTGAAAATGTTGGACATGAGGATGCATGGGAGGATAACACCTGTCTGGTGGTGGAGGAACCTCAGAATGAGGACGCAACATTTTGAGGCCATATGGGCCCATTCCTTTTTGGTTTTGCAGATATGATCAAGCTTAGGCAGTTTTGGATGCAGTTCTAGTTCGACCTCTTCAAACAAGCAATCTTATTTTTTTGCATGATGCCAACAATGTAAAGATCTTCTGGAATTTTGAGCAATTTCATGGTCTCGCGTTCTGGTCAGGTGCTCTAGACAGATGCTTATCACCTCTTCTTCATGTTCTCTTGGTTAATTCCTGGTGGCTATATCTTCTCTCTTGCTTATGTATCTGGTTTTCCCTCACAAGGGATAGTTTCTGATGTTCTGAGTTCTCTCGGAGGATGATTCCTGAGGCCTCAACCCCTTGTATTTTTACTTGTTTTACAGTTAATAGAATTAGCATTAGCTGAGAAATTTTTTCTTATAAAAGTTATTATAAATATTAGAGTAATATAGTTAGTTATATTAACAAAAGCACTAGTTTATAAGGCAATATCCACACTAAAATATTTTTTAGTTCAAAAATATGTTTTAGAAGTATGGTCTATAAATAGTAGGCCTATGGCTAGTTCATTTTCTCAACATGGATCTTCTGCAAAAATAAATAATTCTCTTTGTTACTAATCACCAACATGCATACAAAAATAATGGCCCTATTTCATATTTGGTTCACTACTCGACTACGTGCTTGAATAGACATAACTTGGTTCAAAAAAATCTCTCCAAATATGTTCTCAAGCTTTTAGTTATATTCAAAAAATGAATGAAAGATATGTGGTAGCATTATAACTATCATAAGCAAATAATGAGTGAATATGGTAATGTTGTAGTGTATAGTACTGGAACAACAATGTTGTGTACGCATACAAATGCATCACAAAATAATACGCACTTGCATAAAATAAATTGCAATATTGGTTATAGAATGTGGTTAAAAAATGAACCAACAATAAACTTAACCAATTTCAAAACTCAAGTAATCAATTAAATTAATGAAAACAACTAGGACTACAATACAACTTTTTTTATAGTTCTATTGGTTTAGATAAATTGCAAGAACATGTTAAAACAAAACCACATCAAGTATACATTGCCATTGACACCATGAGATTGTAGAGTTTTTTTACAATAGAAATCCAAATGGATAAACTAGGTTTTAGGGGATTTTTATCAGATGAATTGATAAAAATATGGGTTATCTATTCACATAAAACTTTATGCATTGTTACTCACTAGTAGAAACAAATTAACAAGTGGATTAGACATAAATAATCTCTCTTGATGAATGGTTAGGCACATTGTATCCCTTGTTCTATGATATTTGAGTTGATTTCCTCTTAGAAATCTTCCCTCTATAATTTTCCTTCTTCATTTCCTCCTATTCTCTACTCCCTTCTCTTTCATTTCACTGCCTTTCTTCTATAAATACTTTATTTTTAATGGGCTCTCTTGGAAGGGAAACCATCATAATGGTTAGTTTCAACTTCCAAGTCATTTTTTTAACATTTCCTTATATTTGATATAAAAAAATCAATTAAATGCTTATACAAAGTGTATAAAGCTCCAGGCCTTTCCATTGATGTGATAGCACCCTTGTTGATTATGATACTAGCATTGCCATTAGGTTAAGTGTGATGACTTGTAGGTTGGTTGAAGCATGTGGTTGCTATCTATGTGGTATTGCATGCTATCTTACTGATTTAATACCTGGGAGATAAAGATACTCTATAAGTCATTATCTACACTAATATATTTTCCAATCAAAAAACTAATTTAGAGTGCAAGTATGTGACCACCCTCCTCTCACGTCTACCCAAGTAAATGTCCAACAGAGGTAAACATGTGACATGGAGTTACTATGATATGATTCGACTCCCTATGTTTTAGTTAAGGAAGTGGAACCGATGAAACACATCACACAGCCTTCCACATCAGCAAAACAATCCTAGGAGCCATCCTAACCACTCAAGTAACCAGCCCTTGGGACCAGTTGAAGTTTTAGTGCAATAAACACCTAGATGCTCCCTTGATATGGACAAGGGTGAATTTGGGAGGCTCCAGAAGCTCCCACAACAAGGGAAAGGGTGCTTCCAGGGACTCTTTTACCCAGTGTTGTGTTTGCGACTTCATAATTTGTGCCACTTTTTCATGCCCAACACCCAGGTCACTTCCTAGAACTCAATGCCATGTTCAAAATGAAATTTAATAGCAGAACAAAGATACATTTGCAAAAGAATCAACAAAGACTAGACTGGACCCCTACTAGCCATGACAAGTACTTTGTCAAACATATCACAAATATGAAATTTACAAGTTTTAACAACAATGCTTAGCATAGGGGTCTCATACTCAAGAAATAACAAGGAGAAGCAACCTCATATTAATGATGTAAAGGCCAACCAGGTTTGGGACTTCCATGAACCACTCGACCATAGTCATGGTTGAGCCAAATATCTCTTCGGCCAGTCACCCTTGTGCCATATTCCAAGCATGAATTTGGGATCTAATGGAATAATCCATCAAAACCGAACCAGGGCTTCCAAAGGCCAAACCACCTCAACCCATCAAACAATGATTCCAATTGGACATCACAAAACATCACCAGATTGGTCTCTACCCAAGGCTTCTAGGGCTCCAGAGCATTTGTTCCAACCAAGGCTTCCAAGACTAGTAACTCAACCCACAGTTGTTGTCAGGCTCCAGAGCATTTGTCCAACCAAGGCTCCAGGACTAGTGAATAAACCCACCAAGGGATACATAGTGTTTTTAAAACCAAGGATCCAGGACTAGTAACTCAACCCAAGTTGTTACAGGTCTCTCGAGTGTTTGTCCAACCAAGACTCCAGGAACTAGTAACTCAGCTTGCAGCTAATGGAACATGAGAACCAACCAGAAAACAAAAGGAAATGAACCCACAACACCATGGCTATCTAGGAAATGGAAAGGCTAGGAAAATCCACTATCAATCTAATAAATCCTCCATGCCAATGACATATGATGACAAAGAAACCACATGCATATTCCATGCATGCCAAAACTAGTGAGGAAAACATACATGCAACTCAATACCTGCAATAAAAACTTGTTGTAGTTGTTGATCCTGATATCCTCTTGTGCTTTCCTTCTCTTCCTTTTCTATCTTTCTCCAAGTATCCAAGTATGCCACACTCGCCAAGAGTGCTCCAAGAAAACTCTAAGTGTCCAAGAGTATGAGAGAGAGAGAATAGAATGAAAGCTCCAAAACTGAACTGACAAAAATCTACACTGACCAAACCTGAGAAAAAAGGTCGAGAAAAATCTTGCTTACTGATCCTTAAAAGCCTTTTGATCAATCATGCCTCTATTTTCTTCAATTTGATTATTTTCCTTCATTTTCCTCCTCACATGCAACTTGTGACCTTTCACCTTCCTTTTCTCCTAATTTCCATTATTTTCATAAATAAAAAGCCAATAAATGCTTCATGCCTTTCTAAGGCCTTTTCCATTGCCTTTTCCAATTTCCCTAGCCATAATAACCAAAATGAGCACCCACTAGGATGTTTTTCCCACAATTCAGCTTGGATACATGTCCCATGGCCATGGTCTTATATATTTTTACGTGGATGTTTCACTAGGGATGTTAAAGAATTCTCCCCCTTGGGGGAACACCGTCCTTGATGTTCAATGACACCTATAACTAGAAATATTGATGAAAAAAAACATATTTCCCATGGAGCTTTATAACATAGCTCGTTGCAGTATTTATAATGACCATCTGCTAAAACATGACAAACATACCGTTAATTGGAGCTTTATAACACAACTCATTACAATATTTACAATAATAACCACATATACACACATACACATTTTATTCACCCAAAAAATAATTATATTGTCTATGGAGCTTTATAAATCTAGCTCGATACAATATTTACAATAATACACAATAATACACATTTGCACATTTTCTCAACCAACAAATAAAAGGATACGATACTTGCATATGCAACAAGGGAATACATAGGCTTACACCTCTACCCTCAAAGTAATACCAGGATTCACCTCCTACCTAGGAAGTCTAGAATCCACTGCAAGGTCAAATTTGCATCCAATGTCCACCATTATAATCTTGTGCCACTTGCACTCTTAGTGAACAGTTACAGTCTCATTTTTCTAGAGAAAATTCCCAATGTGCATTTGATTCCATTTGGAAATGCTAATGACCAAAACAAATATATCCCTAAACTTCCCTTCTCTGCTACATAGTCCCTTGGGAAATTTGAACACCCCCTTCCATGCAGTCACACACCTTCCAAGTTCCACTGTCACCCCCATCCCAAGAAGTTCATTCCTTGGCAAGGTTTCCTCACATGGGAAGGTCCAAAAACTATGGCATATCCCTACCTAAAAACCATCATACTGATCATATCATGCTCATGGAAATCAATGTACACTATTGGGTACTAGTGTCCTACAATGACCTTGCTCATGAATACTTTATCAACATATTGTTGCATGTTCGAATTCCTTGTGCTATTGCTACTAATGCTTGCCGTCAGTTTCAACCACCCAATCGGGAATTTCATGTTTTCCTGGACCAAGCACGTAATTTCCATTAGATTCAAAGTAAATTGAAATAACTTCAAATCATACCTCATTGGTGGCCCATCAATAAGGTATACATGCAATTATGTTTGTTTCCTATCACAACAACTCAAAATAGCATCTTTGATCAAATCATTATGTATAAACATATCACACTATGTTAACTCAAAACACAACCATCATAAATCAAAATCATAAATCACATGTAACCATCATAAATCAGAATCATAGATCACATGTAATCATCATGGACCATAATTATAAATCACATGCATAATAAAATTGAAATAAAATACAAATACTTATCCTTTAATAAATGCTTAGCTTCTACCTTTGTCCTTATTCTGTATGCACTTTGGATCAATTTCCACACTCGACAAACACTCAATGCCTTCTCCTCAACAATGTGCACATACACATAGTGTGCATCACACACATACAACTCTACATTTAAGCGTGCTTGGGCTAGAGTAGTATTGGGATGGGTGACTTCCTGGGTAAATGTAGGTAGCTCCAATTTGTATGCCATAGTACCAATATTTTGCAACACCTTGTAAGGACCATAATACTTTGGTGATAATTTATTATCCTTCTTAGCTTGCTTGAGGGACATTTATTTTTATGGTTGTAGCCGTAAAAATAACCAGTCGCCTATGTTAAAAATTATTTCACTGTGATGCTGATCTGCCTGTTGTTTCATTCTATTTTGTGCCAAAGTGAGGTTATCCTTTAAGAGTTGGAGAACTTGTTGTTGATTCTTGATGTGATATTCCACTGCTTGAACCTTATAATTTTGTCTTAAATGTGATGTGATATATGGTGGATGATATTCATAAAGTGCCATAAATGGGATAATTTTTATTGCAGTATGGAAGGAAGTGTTATACCACCATTCTACCAAAAGTAACCACTTAACCCATTTTCTCTATTTATTGGATACAAAGCAATGAAGATATCATTCCAAACATTTGTTCATAATCCCAGTTTTCCAATTAGATTGAGGATGATAAGATGAGCTATGAGCTAATTGAGAACCCAAACAAGAAAATAATTATGTCCAAAAATTTCTAGTGAAAATGGGATCTTTGTCACTTACAATAATCTTTGGGTTTCCATGTATCTTTTGAATTGTTTCCATAAATGCAGTAGCAACTATACTAGCTTTAAATGGATGTGATAATGCACAAAAGTGTGCATACTTGGTAAGTCTATCAACTACCCCCATGATGACAGTATTTCCTTCGGACTTGGGTAAATCGGTGATAAAATCCATTGAAACCTCCTCCAACGTTGACTTTGAATGGATAAAGGTTGTAATATACCCAAAGTCCTAATTGTCTCAACTTTATTTTGTTGGCAAACCAGACATTCTGCCACAAAATTTTGAATATCAGATTTAAGGCCATCCCAAAAAAATTCCTTCTTAATCCTGTGGTAAGGTTTTAAAATTCCCGAGTGCCCTCCTATGGGAGAGGTGTGAAATTCCAGAAGAATATTTTGTTTGAGTTGGGAATTATTACAAAGGTATAAGGGATATTTGTACCATAATGAATCATTTTTCCAGCTAAATGTATTAGATGTACTGGGATCTTGCTGCACCTTTTAAATGAGTGCCCACACTTCTTTATCATTCTTCCATTCATCCCTTGGTTTGGTTATCCAATCTGGTTGGATAATAGAGATGACACAAAGAAATGCTTCCACATCCTCATCCTTTCTTGAGAGTGCATCTACAACAACATTTTTCTTTCCTTTTTTGTAGATGATTTCAAAATCATAACCCAACATCTTTGTGACCCATTTTTGCTGCTCTTTAGAAGATAAGCTTTGTTCTAAAAGGTATTTAAAACTATCATGATCTATTTTTACCTTGAAGTGTCTTCCTATTAGGTGAGGTAATCATTTCTTAAGTGCATGTAGTATTGCGAACATTTCCTTCTCATAAATAGCTTTGTGTAAATACTTTCCTTTAATTGGACGACTTTCAAAAGCAATGGGTCTTCCTTCTTGAATTAAGACAACACCAATTCCATTTCCCAAGGCATCACACTCCACAATAAATGTTTTTGTGAAGTCTGGCGTAGCTAATATTGGTGCTTGGCACATTTCCTGTTTAAGATGTTCAAAGGCCTTAGTTGCTTATGGAGTCCAAGAAAATGCATCTTTCCTAAATAATGTTGTTAGAGTTGTAACTATTCTCCCATAATTCTTGACAAAATTGTGATAATACCCTGTCAACCTGATAAATCCTCAAAGATACTTTATGGATGTGGGGTTTTTCCATTCCTTAATGGATTTAATTTTGTTAGGGTCTACCTTAACACCCTCATGAGATACAATATGACCCAGATATTCCACTTTGTGTACTCCAAAGAAACATTTGGATGTTTTTGCATATAATTGTTTATCCTCTAATAGCTTGAGCACCCTGTCAACATGTTGAACATGATCCTTCCAAGACTTCTTGTAGATTAGTATATCATCAAAAAATAGTAACACAAGTTTTCTAAGGAAGTGTTTGAAAATGGAATTCATCAAACCTTGAAATGTAGAAGGTGCATTGGTAAGGCCAAAAGGCATGACCAAAAATTCATAATGACCTTCATGAGTTCTAAATGTTGTTTTTGGAATATCTTCGGTCTTCATTCTTATTTGATGATATCTTGAACAAAGATCCAACTTGGTGAAGTAAAATTCTCCATGTAATTCATACAATAATTCATCAATGACAGGAATGGGAAATTTATCTTTAATAGTGAGCTCCCTATAATCCGGACGCATGTGCCATGATCCATCCTTCTTGTGCATAAATAATACTAGAGCAAAGAAAGAACTTTGACTAGGTTGAATTATACCAACCTCTAGCATTTATGCAACCATATGTTCAATTTCACTCTTTTGGGCATAGGATCTCTGTAAGGCCCGATGTTTGGAGGAAGACTTCTTGGAATCAAATGAATAGCATGATAATGATCATGAATAGGTGGGAGGCCTTTGGGAGTCTCAAATACCTTGGAATGATTTTCCAAGACTTTTTGGAGATCTGGAGAAATATATGATTTCATTGTTTGAACCTCTAGTGAACATAATTGTGCAATTACGCCCCATTGTTATTTCTTTAGAAGTTTGGTCATGCTATTAGAGATTATTATCTTTCCCAGTTTCCTTGTGATACATCTTAATTCAACATCCTTTCCTTCCCAAAAGAATTTCAAGAAAAGTTCTTGAAAATTAAAAGTTATTGTACCCAAAGATTGTAACCATTGGACTCCTAGTACAACATCAGCACCCCCCATTGGAATGGAAAGCATTGAACTATTTGGTACATATTCTCCCATGGATAGGTTGATATTATGGCACTTTCTAGAGAAATTTATGGTTCCTCCATTTGCATTCATCATTTGAGACTCTGGTGTTGGATGTAGGATGTAGGAAGCAATTCAATTCCTTGACTATCTTACAATGAATAATATTATGGGTACTACCTGAATCAAGCAAAACTATGGCATTTTTACTCTTGATATGACCTTCTATCTTAAGAGTTTGAGGAGTGGTAAATCCTGCCATTGCATTACAAGGTATGGTTAGTTTCATTTCTTCTTTCTCCGAGGTTGGTTCCTATCGTATATCCTCCTCCTTTAATTTTTTTTTCATTTTCTTCCACCTCTTCATAGTCTATGTAGAATACTTTCTTCTCAACACACTTATGAAATTTAGTGTATTTTATATCACAATTGTAACAATTCCCTTTTGCTCTTTTTTCCTCCAATTTTTGTGGTGTCAAACGTGTAGGTTGTGGAGGACTAGGACCACCAACACTTCCATCTTTATATTTGTGAGTTGTAGACTTCTGTGTTTCCATCTTTCAACATTTCTTGCCACACTGAATGCCTTCTCTAGTGAATTAGGTTCCCAAAGGTGAACCTCATGTTGGATGTTATATTTTAAAGTCCCTATGAATACATCAATCCTATGCTCCTCTGGAATATCAACTACCCTAATATTCAATTTTTGGAAGTCTTCAATGTGCTCCGCCATTGAACCCTTTTGTTTGAGATTTAGAAATTGGGTAAAGAAGGCTTTGATCTTTGTATATTCATAATGTGCTATTATTTCCTCTGTAAAAATTGACTAGGTGACAAGTGGTTTATGAGAACAAAGGCATCTATACCATACAAACTAACTGGGTTCTAAATATAAATATGCAATGCGTACCTTTTGTGAGGGTTGCATATCATATAAATCAAAATATTGCTCCATCTATACTATCCAAGTTACCGGATCCTTACCATCAACATTCCTCATATCTATTTTTGGAATGTGGTGTTTCTTAAACCCCACATTGGAGCCTCTAAAATTGTGATTGATATTTCTTTTGTCTTCATCATGATTTTCATGGATTGCCTTTTCACCAATGGGACACCTTTCTTCTAGCAACTTTGCCAAACCTTCTTTCAATCCTTCTACCTTGACATGCATCATTGCTTCCACGTCTAATTTTAAACCATAATTCAAAAATACCATGTCCCTTTTTATACTATCTATCTTAACATTCATCATGGCTTCCAATTTATTTTTTGTTACTTTTTGCGAGAGCAAAATTTGTTGCATTTGGTCTTGCAATTTTGATATATCATGTTGCATTTCTTCCTATTCTTCATGTGCCATAGTGGAGCTTGCAGGTTTTGTTTGGTCAATTTAGTGTGATCTAAATTGCTATTTAAAATGTCAACTCGGGGTTCGTAAACTGACGAAGTGAAGTGTACTATATGTACTAGATAACCATTTCCTTAGTCTTTTGTTGTTTTTGAGCTTTTTAGTTTGTTTTTGAATTTATCTTTCCCTAATGTGTGATGGCGAGGATGAAAGTGAAGTATGGACTGTAGACAGTGATGGTTTCTATAGTGATTTTCTCAAACTTGAAAGTGTTCAAAAGAAAGCTTTAAAATAACTAAAATGAAATCAATTCTTGAGAGGAAATAAATGCATCAAATAGTGAACTAATGACAATGGCCCAGTATCCTTGCTGCCGAAATGAAAAGAAAGTAAAAAAAACTAAAAAAACTCACACTTAAAGCAAAACAACTAATTCACACTACTTAAATTCTTTAGATTCTTTACCCTTCAGCTCAATCTACTTTGTGGGAAGTAATCATGAACAAGTCAAGCAATATGATATCTAAATGGCAAGAAAGTAAATTGCATAAAAGAAACTAATCACACTACTTGAACTCTTCAAATCCTTTACCCTTTAGCTCAATCTACCTTGTGAGAAGTAATCATGAACAAGTCAAGCAATATGATATCTAAATGACAAGAAATTAAATTGCATAAAAGAAACTAGTCACACTACTTGAACTCTGCTAGTCCTTTACCATTCAGCTCAATCTACCTTGTGGAAAGAAACCATGAGTAAGAAATATGATAACTAAATCACATTACAGTTAGTAATATTCTGATTTCTTACTGATAGAGTCACTTGACCATAGAAAGAAACCATAAACTGGTGAGCAGTATGATATCTAAATAGCAGAAAAATAAATAAGCAAATCACAACTTGAAAAGGACAATGCTGAATTTAAACTTCAGAAAATGAAAGTTAGCAGGAAGGACAAGATGATCTCATATGCCAATAGTTATCAAAAAGATGAAAAATTGCCTGGGCTGCCTAAGAAAACCTGCAGAAAAGCATTGATCAGTTGAGAGTTCTTAAGAAAACAAAGGTGAAAATATAAACAGCAGAAACATCAAACAATATATTTTGTACAAGCTAATGATAAAAACAAAAACATAATAAAACTAAATGAAAACTTTACAAGGCTTCAGGGTGCAGGGGCCCTCTGCCACTTCAGCCAGTCAACAAGTAATCACACGGATGAACTCAGAAAAGTCTTCTCATGTATTAAACCAGCAGCATATAAAAATAATGGGGTGATAAATAGTAGTTCGGAATTCACATAAAAAGTTCAGAATTCACATATATAAAAAAAAACTCCTTTACGACGTTCCTCGACGTGTTATTTATAATGCCAAAATGCTAAAGCTAATTAACAAACTCCTACGCTATTAACTGCGTTGCTAAAGACACGTAGATCCCTTCAGCCGAGATCTAGTGTAACTGTCATCATGTCTCTTAAATCTTCGGAGTGGTAGCTATTGGATTCAGGTCTCGGGAATGATCTCTAGGTGTGCTGGTGTCTTCATGGGCTGAGGACTGTGCCACGTAACATTCACGTGCTGAAAACAGTGACGTGCCACCGCTGAACTCTTTGGTTGGCCTTGTCTTTGACTTTCATTGACCATGACCTTCCATGGATGATTTGGCTGATTTGAAGGGACACGTTCCATGTATCCGCCACCTGGAGCTTGCCCATGTATCTCGTTTCTTCATAGGACACCTGTAGCACAACTTTTAACAAAATAGCCGCAGAATCTTGTGCTGGCTGCGGAAACTGACAAGTTTCCACAGCTGCATGAACAAAAAAAACTAAACCAAACAACAGTCATAAGCATAGTCAGAAAACCATATAAAAAGTCCTTTTTAGACTATAATGCAATGATTTAACAACTGGGTGAAGAGGAGTGGAGAAAAGAAGGCTGAGAGGGTGTTAGGAAGGTGAGGTTTGAGGCTCAAATACCCCCACTGTGAGGTGTTGCATGTCCTCATGCAACCAAAATTGAGTTATTTCCCTCTAATCCACATGTTCTGAGGCTTCTGCAAGGACATCTAGTCCTCTTTTCTTCTTCTTTGATGCTATCATCATCATCATCCTTGGCTTTCTGACTAGACATTTGAACTTGAGGTTAATTAATGCCCTGCTTAACTTTTTGCATTTCTTCTTCAGTCTTCTATTTTTATTTTGCCACAGTCCTAAATGAAGCACAATGTTATCATGGACAATCTTGTCTACCTTACCCTGCTCTTTTAGTGCTTCATTTTCTTGTATGATATGTCTATTTAGGACTTCTAGCTCAAATACTTCCTGTTTCAAAGACTGAACTTGTGCATCAAGTGGCAGAGAGGTACTTGGTCCTACAGCTGATTGTTCTAAGGATTCCAGGTAATTATATACCTCTTGCTGACTAGGATCTACCTCAGGTGACTTTCTCTGCCTAAACTCAAAATCTGGTGGAGGATGACTGCTCTCTCTTTCTGGCTGAAAAGGGCTTTCCTCACGTGGAGGACTTGATTCAAGGCTTGACTGATCTGGAGATTTCTCAAGTGCCTCTTCACTTAAATCAATAAAGTGAGACTGATTTTCTTTGGTTTTCTTCCGCTTCCCTTTTAGCCTAGAGCTCCTTCTCAAGGATGAACTAATACTTTTCTTTTGTGCACTCTGTTTTCCCTTTTGCTTTTTCTTGGCCATGGCAGCAACTTGAAGATCTATTAGTCTTTCTGACAGAGGCTGGTAATCTTCTTCTAAGGATTGCTCAGGGAATGGAGAGATCTCTTGAATGGTACTTTTGCCTTTTTCTTTCTTCTGTTTCTTACTCTTAGCTTGGTCTTCTTCTTCTTTTTGGACAGTTTCTTGAATTTCTTTTGTAGGGGAGTCTTGGACTGCAACATTTTTCTCCTTCCTCCTACTTTTCCTTGGAAATTTTGGTGGACTACTTCCAGAGGCCTCAGACAACTCTTGGAAGTAGTTCCTTGTAAGGAACTGTTCCCATGTATCCTTAGTTTTCTTCAACTGATCCTCAATAAGAATTTTTATGAGTCCATGATGGTAAAGATGAGGTTCAATATTGCCTACAAGTTTTTGAACCGTAACACTCATCTTTTTCAAACTTGATAGCAGAAAATGAGGCAAATTAAGAGTGTGACCATCTATGAAATTCATCATCAGCCTGACATGATAGGCCCATGGCAGCTGCTATTGTGGCCTCGGTCACTGTAAATTTCAAGTCTCCAACCTCCACTGTTTTTCCATTAAAGGACCTCGCAAAAGTTTTGGTCACCTCCTTGTTATACCCTTTAAATTTCTGGATAAATCGGAGCCATCTGACTTTCTTCAATAATTCCTTAACTTGGGGATAACCCTCCAAGTATTTCGGTCCTTCCAGCTCAGCTCTCAGCAATTTTCCCATCCTCTGTTTTAAATCCACTGAGGGTTCTTCTGCGTATGAGGGTTAAGGAAAAATAGCTCTGTTACAGGGTTTTTAGGATAGACTGTAGTGACTGCAATCGGGGTTTAGGATGACTGTAGTGGCTTCAATCAAAGTTTAGAGCGAACTATAGTGACTGCAGTCGGAAATAGAGAAATGCCCGAATCACAGGAGGAACAGTGGGTGAGCAGTGGTAAATGAAATGTGAATGTATGCAAGGAGTATGGTATAAGTGGAGTAACGACAGGATTCTTTTGGGTCGGATGACTATGTATGAGATTTTACACATCTCAATAGACGGCTACGGAAATTATGGCTGAGAAGGGCCGTAACACAATAGGTCATGTCTTAAGAGTACGGGTAATAAATAGAAGTGCAGCCATTCTTGAGTTTGAAATCGGAGTAATCATAAGACCGTTAGGGAAATGAATGTGAGGTGTGTGGAGTGATATTGCAGAATGAGAATGATAGTGGGCTAATATATTAAATCATTGCACATAGGAGAACCGGTTATGGTTTAATAACTATACATAATTATGACTTGAAATGTTATTTGATAAAGATTTTTGATCATACCTTTGGAAACTTTGTCAATTTTTGCTCAAGGTTTTTAACCAGTTGCTCTTCTTTGATATCTTGGAGATGCCCCATGTCTTTAGCTCAAGTACAACTGCATTTCATGATTTTGGCACTAACAGTTGATTGTATTTTGAAAATAGAGTGATGTTGGATGCAGAAATCGTTTATGGCTGCGGAAACTGGTTCTGGCTGTGGAAATGGTTCCCAACTGCGGAAACAGAGACAACACCCCCTGAATTGCACAAAGATAGCATAGAGGAAAACCAAATAAATGAAAATAGTCCTGAAGGGGGACTTTTATTGATGGAATGAAATGGAATGAGAATGAAGTGAAAATGGAGTGGAATCAAGTGAAATGGAGATGAGAATGAGATGGA
>APFE031035045.1:0-22092 GCA_000404065.3 Pinus taeda | reverse complement strand
TTTATGTGTTTGATAATTAGTAATATAATTTTTAGTAAAATTGCTATTTTTATTATTGATAATGATGATGATTGTTAACATCTACTGAGAGCAAACTTTGGTCTATTGGACCTAAAGAAACGAATTATTTAGTTTGATTTAAGATTTTATTTTTATGCTCAAAAAGCTTGGAGACAAGCCTCTTGAGCTCACTATAATTTTGACATCCTAAAAGGCTAGGAAGGTCAGTATTGCAACAAAGGTTATGAAACTAAGATTTAATGTGGTTGTACGTGGTGCAATCTAAGAGGAAGTGATTTTCATCCTCGATGTTCATATTCTCACAGAGATGATAGATCCTTTCGATCCATGGTGTTTTAGGAACTGCCCAACGACCCATTTCACTATGAAGTTCATGAGAGTTCATTCTAATCTTGGCTATATTAATTTTCTTCTTTGAGCTAGTTAAAATAGAGAGATACTTTCAATCTTCTAGGATGGGGTTGATGACCTCCTTATAATATCTTAATCTTCTTTTAGCTGCTAAATCTTTCTCACACCACATTTTTCCTTTGAACTTAGAAGTAACAATATTTTTAATGTTATTAATGTTTTGCAATGCAACATTCTTGCCAATCTCCCAATGGTTTAACCAGGCCCTGGTGTATTTATACCAACCTCGTTTGAGCCTTAGGTGGTTTTGGCTAGAATTTAAAGCTAGCTTAGGAAGTCTATGGTCTCCTATGTTATTGAGTTTGTGCTTGTACAACAGAAGCCTAGTCATAGCTAGTCTCTCGATAGGGGAAAGACCCACTTCTATAAGGCGAATAGCATAGCGTGTATTCCCACTTCTATAAGGAGAATAGGATAGGGTGTATTGCTTTTACTTTTGAGGTTATATGTTATAAAACACTTTTGGATTTGCTCAATCTCTCTCTAGGATTCTCTAGAGATGCTGCAACCCCAAACCTCACATCCATATAAGATAACAAGAGTGACTAAAGTTTCAAAGAGGAACTTCTTTCTATCCCACATTACGCGGTTTGCCATTTTACAATTATTTTCAAGACCAAAATAAGCTTTCCACCCCCCATTAATCCTTTTCTCAATGCTATAGTTCCACTTGAGCTTGTGATGAATATTAATCCCTAGGTACTTGTAAGAAGACACTTCCTCCAAGTTACCGTTGTCATACATAAAATTAGCATAAGTGTCCTTCTTGGTTTTGATAATCATAACTTTTGTTTTGTCAGTGTTAATAGTCATATCCATGGTAGAGTAGAAATCCTTAAGGAGTCTAAGCTGCTTATCAATATCAAATGGGCACCTTGCGAGAAGAACAATATCATCAACATAGAGAAGAAGGATGATGACTATCCGAGCAAAGATCATGCCAGCACAACCTGCTTCCTCTAAACAACGTTCTAGCTTGTCGATGTAAACGCCAAATAGGATAGGGGAGAGGGGGAAACCTTGTTTATCTCTGATATTACACTTAATATCTTTTGACCACCCCTCACTGCTCTTTAACTTTGTAATTACATTCTCATATAACTTTATAGTGGCAGCTCCCATATCGAAAGGAACCTTTAGCTCTTCTAATCTATTCCATAGGTTGTTTCTAGGAACTATATCAAAGTCCTTTGTAAAGTCCACAAAGCAACAAAAGGGATTGGATTTATCATTGCAGAATTCCTCCATAATGATCCTCAGTGTAACGAGGTGATCCGTTGTTGAGTGTTGCCTTCTAAAACCCACTTGGCCTTTAGCTCGCTTACCTTTACTTTCAAGCCATATGCTTAACTTCTTTTCCAAAATAATACCATATAACTTGGCTAAGAGGGGTGATCATAATTGTCCACTAATTAGAGGGGCCCAATTTTAAAAATAGGGATAATGAGGCTCTGAGTCCATGGTTTAAGGAACCCTTTCTTGACCGCTTGATTGAAAAGCTTGTGGATATGGGTGATGCAGGAGCATTCAGCCCAAGGAAAATCATTGTAAATAGTAGACATAGGGTGTCATGCATTTTAGGAAATAGCTTTCCTAAGTATCAACTTAAGGCAATATTTAGGCCTTTAAGTGTGATTTAATTAGATAATACGAAAATATGTAAATGCTCTCAAAATAAATAAATGAGAACATTAGTGGTAGAAGTCAAATCCAACTCTCTAGGAGCAAGAGAGAGGTTTTAGGAATTAATTAGAGTAGATATGGACCATTGAGCTGATAAGGAGACTTTTTTACTTGAGAATAGAGGGAAAAGCTAGAGTGGATAAAGTCTACCACATATGGATGCATGTAGCAAACTTTAGGCTTTTATTAAAGGATAGGATTAGGTCCTTCATAGTAATCCAATCCCACTTTCCATATAAACATATGTAAGCCTACGGGCAAAGAAGGAGGCCACCAATAGTAGAATCTAGCCTGTGTATGTGTGTGAGCGAGATCGAGGAGTCTCGAATGTAATCTCTGTCTTTTGCATTAATATATATTCAGAGTTTATTTATGACTGTGTAAGAGTATTGAAGAATGTTTCCATGAATGAATTACTTGAATTATAGGCTCTATTGCAGGAGATTGTAGGTAGAATTCTGAAGGATACACAGAGGCATAACATGATTTAGAAGAATCAAAAAGGGGTCTTTGAATCTAATTAAGGAATTGAAGAGAAGCTCTAGAGAGGTAACAAAGTGAGGGAATAAAGCTCAGAGAAGTTGAGTAGCACAGCAGAAGAAAGAAGCCCTTGAATAAACCAGAGGAAAACCATTGAAAATGCGGAAAAACCCATGTAAGAGAGGTGACCGAGAAGTAGAGGTTTGACACTCAGTAGCTGTTGGATCATTAAGATCAATGGCCAAGATTAAGTCGTATCTGTGGGAGTCCCTTTTTAAGTTATCAGAATGAGCCCTAGAGGTTTTCAAAGAGTGAACAACAATTAATCGTGGACCGTTAGATCATGCCTAGATCAACAGTCACGATTAAATCACATATCAACATCGGAGGTGACAAGGGTCACAATTATGGGTGTTGCGATATCGCTGATAGCAATATTAGAAATTGGCATCGGGAATTATCGGCAATCAGGCATCGAGCTATCGGAGAGCGCGAAGGCATCGTAGAGGAGGCAGACCCAACAAGGATATGAAAGCCAATATATAGAATTTCAAATCCAGCATAATGGTTCAGAGTGGAATTCCTTTGTATTCTCGAATATTTAATATTTTTGAAAGTTATATGGCACATGCCTTTTAATGCTAAAGCATATGTTAACTGATCCGATAGTCGAAGATCGAAGTCAAAGAGGGGTGATGGTGCATATGTGGTAAGACTGTGGAAGTCCCGATAGCCGATAGCGATTGTGATAGAGGTTTTAACCTTAGAATCTGTGTGATAGTCGTACGAAATGTGGAGGAATGCATATTTGGGGTATTGTTCCTTTATAAATGGATTTTATGAGGAAAAGTGTGATAAAGCATTTAAGTGAGAATATATATATTAGCGAAGGTTGAAAGGACTGGTTATATATGTATATCCGTGGCTAAAGGTTTGAAATAAGGTTCTGAAGGGTGAAAATAGTCCCGATAGGAGGTTTCAGGCGGGGTGATTGGTTCCGATAATAAGGAAATTATAAGAGGGCTACTTGACCATTTATGTTCTGAAGATTTGACTCCATTGTAGAGTCAGATAGCTGAGATAGTTGTAAATTCATTATTGTGTAGAATGCATACTGTGGGTATATGTGCGGGTGCTACCCTAACATCAATTTGGCTAAGGATGGTTATATGCCAGGACCTTGCATCATTGGTGGTATCAGAGCAGATTTGTAATCTGTAAGAAGGAACTTTGAAGTTCTTGGAAGACTGTAGCATTCTAGCAGAGGTTTGGAATAGAAGGAATAGAGGATTCCTTGAAGGAAAGAGAAAGCAAGATTGCTTAATGAAAGTTTTGAAGAAAAGAAGACTTGGAACCCAACCAATGGACAATCCATTCAAAATGCAGAAGAATGGTGAAGCAGGATCATGATGATATCTTGTAGGTGAGGTAATATTTTATGTTCTGTTTTAAATTAAGAATGTGTGTTTTTATACTAATGCACAGGTGAGAACAAGAGAAGCTGTGATAAGAACAGGTGAGTTGTTAAAGACAGAGTAAGGAGAATACTCTAAAGGAGAAGTGGCAGTGAACTTGAAGAATCCAATAAGATATTGGACAGAGAGGATAGCTGAAGTGTTCTCAAGAGAAAGTGAGAGATTGTAGAAGCCTAGAAGGAGCAAAGGTGTTGCTCAAGAAGAGGTTCCAGATAGAGGACTTGTGCTTACCAAAAGACTGAGTGAGAAGAGCTTAGTGAGGTAAGATTGCAGCTAGGAGGACTAGTTGTTGCAAAGGCTTGTTGCAAAAGAGCTCATGAAGAAAGAAGAGAAGAAGATGACTACTGATAGTCATAACAGAGGTTTAGAGAGAAGCCATAGTAGAAGATATGAGAAGAAGGATGCCAAGGCAATTGGCAAGAAGATGAGTCAAGATGAAATTGACAAAGAGGTTGCCGAATTAAAAGAACAACTCAATGCATTAAGGAGAATGCTTGAGGAAAGCCAGAGACTAGGTTGGGTCTTGAGGAAGAAGCCAGTAGAATGGAATGAGATGCAGAGAAGGCTGCAGCAAAAGAAAGTGAAGTGGTTGAAGGGAAAACTCAAGGAAGTTGAATTCGAAATGGCAGAATCCATTTGTGAACCAGAACAAGGAGAATTTCTGGGAGATAGTGAAGATGAAGACTTGAAGACTGAAACTTCAAGTAAGGCTGACGGGTCACATGGTTTTAAATCTAACAATTTGTGTATGTTTGTAGGTGAAGAACAATTGGCTGATATTTTCGTGAAGAAGGAAAAAGACCAGTAGAATCAAAATTCTATTATGGAAGAGGATGAGGTAGATAGATCTCATATACAACTGGAGAAATATGTCAAGCAACTAAGTGAAGGGCTTGAGGAGATTGAATAAGAGACCATCGAAGAATTTATGAATCATATGAATGATTTAGAACAACAAGGAGATATGATGGTTGAACCATCAAGTGAGACCATAGGGTCTTATATTTTTAAAACTAATAGTTTGCCTATGATGGTAGATATTGCAGGAGAAAAACAACCATTTGAAGATATCTTCAGAGGAGATAAACAACAAGGGACTGAAGGCAAACTTGAGGAAGAGACTATGTTAGTTGAAAACATAGTAAAGGATCATCAATTCACTATGATGATAGGCACAGTAGAGATAGCCATGGAAACTGTTGAGATAGAAAGTAGGGAAGAAGGACATCTACTAAAGGATGTTAAGAAGGAGGAACCCTATGCAAAGGATTTAACCTTGAGAAAAGGAACACTAACAAAGGAGTGTTTTGAAGAGGATGGATATTCTTTTGAAGATATCGAAAGTCTTGAGGAGTACTCTAGGAGAACAGAGTATGATGGAGAAGACCTCTTGAATGAGGGAAGTAGTGATTTGCTACAACAGAAAGACCTTGAGATTACAAGGATCAAAGGAATACAATGTTTTAATAATGTAACACAGCATGTAAAGGATGAATATAGAAGAAGAGAGCATTGCGATGAAGTGCTTGATAAGTGTGAAGAAGAGATTAAACTGCTGGAGAAACTGATGAGAGAACTTGATGGTTGAACAGAAGCTGCATTTACAGTTTCTGAAGAAGAAGATGTGTCTCAAGTAGGCATGGAGATAGGAAGATGCAATAATTTGTTTGCAGGTTCATTAAACAACATGAATGAGTATGAGTATGTGATCAAAGAGATTGAGCAGAGATTGTTTGAAGATGGTAAAGAGGCGGTAGGAGTTAAAGAATTTCAAAGTAAAGATAACCAACAGCAGATTAAAGGAGGAGAAGTTCACTAAATTAGACAAGAGTAGGAAGGCATCATTATAAAAGATGGTATGGAAGAGAGACTAATGGACAGTCTCATGAATTCTACTAAGAATTTGAATAAACATAGTGATATGCTGACAAAGGAAGAGGAAATAGAGCAACAAACTGAAATGTTACGAAAGAAAGAAGAGGCACCATGGCCTCATGTTTTTAATTTTAACAAGTGTTTTGTGAATGTAGATTTTGTTGCAATTGCTGGAGGAGATTTGGCATAGGTGAGCAGCCAAGTAAAGATGAAAGAAGAATACTTCATGGAAGAATTCAATCCATCAAACAAAGATGTTAATTTACTGGAGAAAATGCTGAACAGTCATGATTCAATCATGAAAGAGGGTAAGGATGATAGGGAGGCAACAAAAATGGTAGCAAGTAAAGCAAGATCAAGTAAACCAAAGAATGAAGAAAGTAAAAGAAAAGTCAGCATAGAAGACAACAACAGTAACCTAAAACAAAGAGAAGAAGATAGAAGTAAGAAGCAAAAGATGGACCAGCCCAAAGATATGCTAGACATAGAATTTGAAGAAATATGGCAACATATGATTAAGCAATTCAAATGGAGGAAAATGTAGGTTTTAACCCCGTACAGAAATTACCTGCATATGAATTCTAAAACATAGAAAATAAACAATGCGAGAGCATAACACATAAAACACATATACACAAAGATTTTCCCTTGGATCCCAAAACCAAGACTACCAGCTTGATTTTTTTCATTATATTCCTTTCAATGTTACAATACATATATATACATGCTGAAGTATCCAATACCATGGACCGAAAACCATCGCGTCCAAAACCATGGACTGGAAACCATAGGTAGGTTCGCCCAACCTAATATAGGATAGTCGTGGAAAGAATATAACACAACCAACATTCTCCCACTTGTTGTTTTCTTTCCACAGGGGGCCATAGGAGAGCTTAGTCATTTTTCCAGCCCTGAAATGCCCATTGTTTCTCTACACCAGGATAACTTCTCAGAGCTCACATATTTTTTCAATGCATCTACAATATTCTTCAAAGTGTCCACCTTTACCAGCAACACCTTATTGTCTTCTATCACATCCCTCACAAAGTGATACTGAACATCAATGTGCTTTGTCTTTGAATGATAAGCAAGGTTCTTTACTAAGAAAATCTCACTTTGGCTATCACATTCTATCCTCATAGCTCCCTATACTAACCCCATACTTGAACAAAATCTCTACTACCAAACTACTTCCTTGCTTACATGAGTGGTTGCCATGTATTCTACCTTTGTAGTTGATAGTGCCACTACAGATTGTTTCTTACTCATCCAACTGACTGCAATTCCAAATAGGTTAAACACATACCCACTTATAGATCTTCTTTGATCCAGATCTCCAACCCATTCTGCATCAACAAAGCCACAAATATCAAACACTCTGTCCAATCCTGGTCTTCCTTGGTAGCACAACCATAATCACTAGTGCCACACAAATACCTGAAAACTCGCTTCACTGCTATCTAGTGCTCCTTCCCTGGTTTTGACATAAACCTGCTCAATACTCCCACTGCATGTGCAATGTCTGGTCTAGTACAAACCATTGCATACATCAGGCTACCGACTGCACTTGCATATGGAATACGGGACATATCCTCTTCCTCTTCTTGTGTCTTGGGACACTGTTCAGCAGATAATTTTAGACCTACAGGAATAGGAACCTTCATCGGTTTACTATCTTTCATATTAAAAACAAAGGGAAAAACTAGAGTGGATAAAGCCTGCCACATATGCATGCATGTAGTGAACTTTAGAATTTTGTTAAAGGATGGGATCAGGTCCTTCATAGTAATCCAATCCTAGTTTCCTTATAAACATATGTAAGCCTACGGGCAGAGAAGGAGGCCACCAATAGTAGAATTTGGCCTGTGTATGTGTGTGAGCGAGACCGAGGAGTCTCGAATGTAATCTCTGTCTTTTGCATTAATATATATTTAGAGTTTATTTCTGACTGTGTAAGAGTATTGAAGAATGTTTCCATGAATGAATTACTTGAATTGTAGGATCTGTTGTACGAGATTGTAGGTAGAATCATGAAGGATACGCAGGGGCGTAACATGATTCAGAAGAATAAAAAATGGGTCTTTGAATCCAATTAAGGAAGTGAAGAGAAGCTCTAGAGAGGTAGTAGAGTTAGGGAGTAAAGCTTAGAGAGGTTGAGCAGTGCAACAGAAGAAAGAAGCCCTTGAAGAAACCAAAGGAAAAACATTGAAAATGTGGAAAATCCCATGTAAGAAAGGTGAGGGAGAAGTAGAGGTTTGAAGCTCAGTAGCCGTTGGATCATTAAGATCAACGGCCAAGATTAAGTCGCATCAGTGGGTGTCCCTTTTTAAGTTATTGGATTGAGCCTTGGAGGTTTGCAAAGAGTGAAGAACGATTAATCGTGGATTGTTAGATCATAGCTAGATCAACAGTCGTGATCAAATCACATATCAGCGATCAGAGGTGACAAGGAACATAGTTATGGGTGTTGCAATATTGCCGACAGTGATATCGGAAATCGACATTGGGAATTATCGGCAATTGGGCATCGGGCTATTAGAGAGCATGAAGGCATCATAGAGGAGGCAGACCTGATGAGGATATGAATGTGAATATATAAAATTCGAAATCTAGCATAACAGTTCGGAGTGGAATTCCTTTGTATTCTTGAATATTTAATATTTTTGATAGTTATATGGCGCAGGCCTTTTAACGCTAAATCATATGTTAACCGATTTGATAGTTGAAGATCGAAGTCAGAGAGGGGTGATGGTGCATATGTGGTAAGAGTGTGGAAGTCTCGATAGTCGATAGCAATTACGATAGAGGTTTTAACCTCGAAATTTGTGCAATAGTCGTATGAAAGGTGGAGAAATGAATGTTTGGGGTATCTTTCCTTTATAAATGGATTTTATAAGGAAAAGTGTGATAAAGCATTTAAGTGAGAATATATATATTAGCAACGGTTGAAAGGACTGGTTATATATGTATATCTGCAGCTAAATGTTTGAACTAAGGTCTTGAAGGGTGAAAATAGTCCGAATAGGAGGTTTCAGGTGGGGTGATGGGTTCCAATAATAAGGAACTTATAAGAGGGCCACTTGACCATTTATGGTCTGAAGGTTTGACTCCATTGTAGAGTCAGACACTTGGGACAGTTGTAAATGCATTATTGTGTAGAATGCATACTGTGGGTATAAGTGCGAGTGCTACCCTGGCATTAGTTTAGCTAAGGATGGTTATATGTCGGGACCCTACATCAGTGGGGGACGAGGACAAGACCTCCAATTTTTAAGATTTCCACCTGGTAACCTTCAACGTCATTAGATTTCCCATTTTCCAGGCGTTTAACCCCAAAATCAATGTCTTCTAATGAGAAAACTTATTTTGTTGTGAGCATTGTTTCAAAGTTATACCTAACATTTGGAGATTCATAAAGCTTTTTAAGATATGGATTCCAGTTGTGTAAAGCAATTTTATTATTGTCTTTAGTTCTCCTAGTTAGAATTTACCTCTAGAATTTCTTAGGAGCTACCTTAGAGAGGCGTAAGAGATTCTCTTGTCTTTTATGAATATACTGCCTTTTTTTCCTTTTAGTTAGGCCTTGTATATTTTTATCTTGCCAATTTTAGGAGATTCATCAAAAACTTCCTTAATTCTCTCCATGCACTTTTATAGTCTTTGTCATAGCATGGGTTGGTTTTGCTATTTCCTTTATTACTTGAAACTTCAATTGAGAACTTGTTAACAGAATATGAGAGGGTTGTAGTAAAATTATGATAGAGGTCTCTATGTTGTCTATACTAGATAAAGGAAGCAAATTAGTTTTTTAATTCATTTAGAAAGAGATCGTTTTTATTTCTATGAAAGATTAAGTTCTTTTGGCCATAAGGATTATCTTCTATGGTATTTCTATGCATGACAAAATTGAGAGTTATAAGTAAAGGCCTAAGATCAGAGTCAGACTCGTTGTTGTTTAAGATGTCAAAATTTATTATTTTATTGTATAAAGGGAGATTAAAAAATAACATAGTCTACAATGCTGCTACCAAGCCCATGGATGCAGGTCACCTAGCTAGAATTGGGCCACTTCTTTAGACTGTTGCAAATTATGAGATCTTGAGCACTACAGAGCTTGACTAGCTCCGACCAAAACAAATTCTCTCCGAGGTCTTTAGAGCTCCTTTTGTACTGGCTAGCCATAGTAAGGTCTTCATCTAACCAAAGAGGATTACAGTTGGAATGATTTCTTAGAAGAATAGCTTGGTTGCTTGAATTTTGAGCATTAAAGTCACCCATTAAAAGGATATTATCTTCATTCCTTAGGCTAGAAATATCATTCTCTAAACCATAGTAAGGACTATTTTTATCTAGATTCTTTTTATTTCGAGCATTAAAGTCACCCATTAAAAGGATATTACCTTCATTCCTTAGGCTATAAATATCATTCTCTAAACCATTGTAAGGACTATTTTTATCTGCATTCTTTTTCTTATAGAAGTTAGAATTGATGGGGGGAAATAACAGATTGTTATGTAGGTCTTTTTATCATTAATGTCACTAAATTCTATCCAACTATATTGGTGGTAAGGGTCATTTTTATAAATCCTAGCACGGGGAGAGATGTTATTCTTAATGTAACAAGTTATACCCCCAATCCCTCTATGGGACGATCGCTTGTTTCAGGTAGACCATAGTGCAAAGCCATCTATGTTAGGGACCTTAGATTCTTCGTGTTCCCAAGTTTCAACAAGCAATATAATATCAACATCATTTGAGATCCAGCTTAGCTTGGGGCCTTTGTTCCATGGAAAGCCTCAGCAGTTCCAAGAAATAATCTGGAGCATGTTGAATTTCTATTTATTACTACCTTTTTGGTTTCTATCTCGAATAACGACTTTTCTATTTTTGTTTATTGCCCATTTTCCTTCCTTCCTAGCTTCTTTTACCTTTCGAACCTCCTTTCTTAATTCTACTTAATCTTCTAGAATGAGATCTTCATTTATAAATATTCCCATTCCTTTTAGACTTGAGGTTCTACTAAGTATGTCATACTTATGGTCAATAGAGCTCATCTTTATTTAGATCAACCTTCCTTTATTCTCAGTTAATTTACCCAACCTTGTTGCTTATGTGAGACACGTGGCTTCAATTTGTAATCTATTATGTAATTCTATCTAGGCTATGGCTACAGTATCCTCGTCTACCTCCTCTTTCAAACTGAAGATTATAAGGTTCAAGGCTCTTTTGTTACACTCATGGTCTAATTCTATCAATTTTTTCATTTCATCTTTAATTGGTTTGATATCTAATTTACCTGTCACACCATTTAGGGTGAGGCAGATATTAACTTTTTCTTCTAGTTCTTTAATCATGTCCTTCATTTTAAGACTCTCTAAAGTATCAACATCATCTTGCTGGAATGTTTGGTTTGTATCTTGTTTTTTTTTTTCTATAACTTGCAACCTAGTCTCCATTGCCTCCATTTTATTCTCCGATAGTTCTATTTTATTTTCTATTTGTTTTTGGATTTTGTCTTCAAGAGATGTGAATTTATTTTCCAACATGGCTTCTAAATCTGTTTGTAGCTTGACTTCTCTTTCTTCTCTACGTTTTTCTAAAGACTATATATAATCATAAAGGATCTATAGAGTAACTGTGCTAGGTCTACCTTTGGTAATATTTGGTAGTTGTGGTGAATTATTCATACTTGAAAATATATGAGTAGATATGTATTAGAAAAATATAAGGAATGTGTGCAGCTGATATCAACAAATTAGACTGCAGACCGCACGTGCCCCAGATTGGATCGAACTGCAAACCGGATTCAAATATGTTTATCACATAACCATATATTATCACCTCATAGCAGAGCCATGTTCCAATATTATCATAGAGGTATTTAAGAATTCACCCTCGTCGCAGATCCACAGAGATCAAAGGTTCCACCTCGCCACAAATCAAACCACGTAAGAATTCACCCTTGTCATAGATTTGTAGAGATCAAAGGTTCTTCCTTGCCACAGATCAAACCACGTAAGAATTCACCCTCGTCACAGATCCTCAAAGATCAAAGGTTCTTCCTTGCCACAGATCAAACCACATAGAATTTACCCTTTCTTGCATATTTGCAGAGATCAAATATATATATCAAAGTTCAAATATAGACCCCCACAGTGGTATCATAACTTTAGTGGACTTTGAATGCTCAAACCCTGAGTGAGATTTCTCATAAATTGTGGATAATGATAGATCTTTGGAAATTGTTCTGATTTTATGGGAATTTTTCAGCGAATGAACTTTTATCGATGCTTATCTCGGTAAGAAATGATGATTTGGTAGGTGGAAACTAGAACTTTATCTGCGTAGGGTTCGATTCCAGGCTAATTAGGGTTTGATGGTGATGGTGAAGAGGTTGAAGCTTTTCTGTGAAGTTTTTCCCGCAGTGCCTATATGTGCCCAATGTCATGGAAGATTGTTAAACTATGATTTTTCCCACGTCTCTTCGTGTTTAAGGTTCACCTGTAGTCGTAAATGGAATGGCGCCAAGAAAGGCAACCACGTCCTTAAGAATTTATTTAATAATAATTTTTAATAGTTTTTTTTATTATTATTTAAAATTTATTTTCAAATATAAATTTAATTTTATATTAATTTTTTAATTAATTATTAATAAGAAATAGAAATTGAAAAAATAAATATTTAAATTTGATAGTATTATAATAAAAAATTAAGGAACTTTCTAAAATTTCAAACTTATTATTTTAACCATTTATAATCAAACTTCAAATTAAATTAATAAAAATAATGAATACAAACTTTAACCATAATTAATAAATGCATTGGAAACCATGTTAATATATATTATTGTGAAAATCCCAATTTGTAAACCGACTTAAATATTAAATATCAATATCCCAAATGTGTAAAATTTCAAATTTATTATCCTAATAATTTTTAATCAAATTTCAATGTTAATATAACTTTATAAAATTTCACGTTGTAATCAAATTTCAAATTAAATTAATAAAAATAACGAATACAAATTTTTAGAATAGTTAATAAATACATTGGAAATTATACAATTTACATTATTGCGAAAATCCTTGAATTTGTAAACCAATTAAAATATCAATATGGTGTATTGACTATTTTAAGTAGTTTCATTTATTAAAATATATGAAGATTTTTTGTATTTATTTATTTCGTTTAATATTATTTAATATTTAATATAATATAATATTTAATAGTAAGCTTTTGGGTTAGTTCAATTGATCAAGTTCTAAGTTGTTAAAGAACTTTGTTAATGGGAAGTCAAGGCCTCAATTTTCCTATTTGACTTTGCTTAATAAACCAACAAGAAGTGATCTCTTGGGGATAAGATAGTTTCCCTGGACACAATAGCCACCAATATTAGGTGTTAGTGAACCTCTCTCTCTCTCTCTCTCTCTCTCTCTCTCTCTATATATATATATATATATATATATATATATATATTAATATATATCCTTGGGTGCAACTCAATTGACAATTGCCATGAAAATGAAGTGTTTTGTGTGGAGAGGTTTGAGAGGTTCAAATCCCCAGATTCACTTGTGCCCTTTAGGTAGCAGTTGGAATCAACTTCATGTCACTTAGGTAGGAGACTAGCCTAGTTGCATGAAAAAAATGAGAACTTAAAAAAATAAGCAAACAAAAAAACTAATTAGGCTAAATTTTATGAAAAGTATTTCGGCGTAAATCACATGGTAGTACATTTGTTGACGCGTTTCAAACCAACGAACGAGTGTGGTTGATCGTCAGGACAAGTTGAAGAATCAGATCATGGCTACAGATTAAATAGGGGGAGAAGATCTTCCAACGGCTAGCTTTGATTAAAAAACGGCTATATAAGATCAGATTGGATAAACGACTAAAAATTGACCAAGAAACGACTAGATTTGACTATTCAAAATTGTATAACAAATAATATTTTAATACCCAGATAAGAGTTAACAACTCTTCTAGGGAATATTTATAATAAAATTGATTGAAACGTATAATAATATTTAATAACCGAAAATATTAGATATTAACTAACCTAATAACAATTAATGTTATATTATTCTTATAATAATGTTATATTATTAATCTTATTAATGATGGCATGTGTAACTGATTAGTATAAATTTAATATTGAGGTTATTTAATGGGAATACGTATTACCAGTTCTAGGGATATTAGTAAATAGTAAGGAAGGATTTAGTAATAACTAACATAATATTAATTATTGTTATATTATATATACTAGATCATTTGGAATAGTCAAGAAAAGGGAATATTTATATTAATATTTAACATATATTATTAGTAATATTAACTAAAATAATATTAGTTATTATTATATTCTAGTTATAGTATTATTTTAATTATTAATGGTTAGGGTAACTAACAATTCTAGGAAAATTAGTGATAGTAAGGATTTAATGTAATAATATTATAACGTTATAATATTATTATTATTGAAAGGAAAGGTAACTCATTAATATGAATTTATTGGTAAAGTTGTCTAAATATTATATGTTAGATAATTTATTCTATTTAGATAGTTATGAAAATGACAATAAAAAATATAAATAAATAAAAAGAAATCAAGGGAGATTTCCTAAGAGGATCAAATGAATAAGGGTTAAGAAAGCAGGTTAAGGGTAACAAGGGAAATTTTATTTATTTATTTAACTATTTTTATTCTTTTAGGGAGGGGGGAGGGGAAGGGAAGAAATGATTAGGAAGAGAGGGCAGGAATCCAGCAACTACTAATCTTCCAACTGTCATCTCTATTGAGATTGCTAGGCCTTCTTTCAATCTCAATGGCTTCCCTAAATTTCCGGTGATGGAACTGCGCAACTCTAGCAATAACATTGGCCTCCTCAATACAAACAGGATGTTTGGTCTTCTCCGCATCCTCTGCTAATGCGGAAGATTTGGTTTAGGTCTGTTGCATGCTCATCAATCCTTTGATTAATAGAGCATCTAGTCTCACCAATGTAGGGGGTCCCACAGGAACAAGGAATAATATAGACACCCTTCATGTCTATAGGGTCGATAGGATCTTTCACTGATCGGAGGGATTTATGAATGGTGTTAAGGGCTCTAAAGTTCGGGGGAATATTATGCTTCTTAAGAATCCTCACAATCTTATTAGTGGTCCCTTGAACAAAAGGTAGATGGACCCCTAAGATTCGTTCTTTAGGTTCTTTTTTAACCACTGAATTCTTGGAAGCTTTCAGGAAAACCTTCTGACCAAGGTGTCTACTATAACCATTCTCAACAAAGACATTAAGGAGATGGGATTTCTCTTTCTCAAAGCTCTTTTCATCATAGCGAGGGTGTTGAGAACGCCCAACTTTTGAGCCGGGAAATGATGGGAACTGGCATGAAGATATTGTTCCGTATGTGTTTTCTTCCAAAACACTTGGTGGGAGAGGGAACCATCAATATTTTTTGAAATACGAATATCAAGGAAAGGGAGGCAACCATCAACTTCCTATTCCATGGTGAACTTAATGGTGGAGGAGGGACTATTGAGATGTTTGAAGAAGAGATCTAACTCCTCTTGGCCATGAGAGTAGATGACAGTAGTGTCATCTACAAATATTTTCCAAAGTTTAGGAAGGAGATGGGCTGAGGCCAGAGCTTTGGATTCAAAATATTCCATAAAATGATTAGCAACAAAAGGGGATAGGGGTGAGCCCATGGCAACACCATAGGTCTGTTCAAAGAACTCTCCCTCAAAACTGAAGAAAGTGGAAGTGAGACAGATCTCAACTACCTGAGTGGTATCAGGATTCGTTAGGCAGTTGATCACCTTCATTTCCTGGCTCAAAAGTTGGGCATTCTCAACACCCTCGCTACTCATACCCTAAGGATCTCTGATGAAAAGAGCTTTGAGAAAGAGAAATCCCATCTCCTTAATGTCTTTGTTGAGAATGGTTATAGTAGACACCTTGGTTAGAAGGCTTTCATGAAAGCTTCCAAGAATTTGATGGTTAAAAAATAACATAAAGAACAAATCCCAAGGGTTCATCTACCTTTTTTTCAAGGGACCACTAATAAGATTGGGAGGATTCTTAAGAAGCATAATATTCCCTCGACCTTTAGACCCCTTCACACCATTTGTAAATCCCTCTGATCAGTGAAGGATCCTATCGACCCTATGGACATGAAGGGTGTCTATATTATTCCTTGTTCCTCTGGGACCCCCTACATTGGTGAGACTGGACGCTCTATTAATCAAAGGATTAATGAGCACACAGTGGACCTAAAACATAAGAGAACCAAATCTTCCACATTAGTAGAGCATGCAGAGAAGACCAAACATCATGTTTGTATTGAGGAGGCCAATTTTATTGGTAGAGTTGTCTAGTTCCATCACCGAAAATTTAGGGAAGCCATTGAGATTGAAAGAAGGCCTAGAAATCTCAATAGAGATGATGGTTGGAAGATTAGTAGTTGTTGGATTCCTGCTCTCTCTTCCTAATCATTTCTTCCCTTCCCTTAAAAATAAAAATAAATAAATAAATAAAAATTCCCTTGTTACCCTTAACCTGCTTTCTTAACCCTTATTCCTTTGATCCTCTTAGGAAATCTCCCTTGATTTCTTTTTCGTTTATTTATATTTTTATTGTCCTTTTCATAACTATCTAAATAGATTATATTATCTAACATATAATATTTAGACAACTTTACCAATAAATTCACATTAATGAGTTACCCTTCCTTTAATAATAATAATATTATAACACTATAATATTATTACATTAAATCCTTACTATCACTAATTTTCCTAGAACTGTTAGTTACCCTAACCATTAATAATTAGAATAATACTATAACTAGAATATAATAATAACTAATATTATTTTAGTTAATATTACTAATAATATATGTTAAATATTAATATAAATATTCCCTTTTCTTGACTATTCCAAATGATCTAGTATATATAATATAACAATAATTAATATTATGTTAGTTATTACTAAATCCTTACTATTTACTAAGATCCCTAGATCTAGTAATACATATTCCCATTAAATAACCTCAATATTAAATTTATGCTAATTAGTTACCTACCATCATTAATAAGATTAATAATATAACATTATAAAGGAATATATATTATTTAATTATTATTAGTTTAGTTAATATCTAATATTTTTGATTAGTAAATATTATTATACGTTTTAATCAATTTTATTATAAATATTCACTAGAAGGGTTGTCAACTCTTATCTTGGTATTAAAATATTATTTGTTATACAATTTTGAATAGTCAAATCTAGCCATTTCTTTGTCAATTTTTAGCCATTTATCCAATCTGATCTTATATAGCTGTTTTTCAATCAAACCTAGCCATTTGAAGATTTGCTCTCCCTATTCAATCTGTAGCCATGATCTGATTCTTCAACCTGTCCTGATGATGAACCACACTCGTTGGTTCGAAACACGTCGACAAATGTACTATCATGTGATTTACGCTGACATACTTTTCATTAACTTGATATGGATCACAAAAGCCTCAATTCAATGGTAAGATAAAATTTATTTTTAATATAAAAAGATATAATAATAATAATATCCTAGTTATAATTTTAGTAATAAAATATTAATAATATTTTATGGGCTAAAAAATAATATTTAATAACTTTAATGGTTAATAAATATATTTTTATCATATTATTTTAAAAATATAAGGATTCCTTTTGTATATTATAAATATTATTTATTAATAAAATTATAAAATTATCACATTAAAATAAAGTAAAATAATAACTATTCATATTGTAGTCAGGTTATTTCAAAACATACAATTAATGGTGGATTGTAGATCTACGATGGATTTTTAATAAGGTACATATTATTGTGATTTTATTTTTACTTTGCGCTGGATTGAAATATATTATTTGGATGCGATAGATGATAGATATTGTGTGTGGATTTTTTAAACATGTAGTAGATGCTCTTAATTAATCATAACCTAACCTAGCTGCATAAGCTCCTTTATCTATTTTCTTTGTGTTCTTTTTTATTTATTTTTAAAGTTATAAGCATTCCACCACATATGTGAAAATTCAACTAGTAAGGGAGGTTGGGAAAAGTAACAATATAAAGTATTTATGACCATTTTGTTTCAGTTGAAAAAGGAAAGTAGAAAGAAGAATAAAACATAAAAATATAATTAGTTACAATGTTTAAAAAATTCAAACGGCTAGAAAATAATATATTAGAATTTGAGAGTAAGTTAATAATATATTAGGGTTTGAGAATAAGTTAAAAATAATGAAAGGTATGATAGAAAAACTGGAAAATAAGAAACAATTATTAGTTTAAGAAAATTGCACTTTGAGAGACAAGATTAAAAAGTTGATTAAAAAAACTAAATAACAATCTGACCCTAAGTTGTCTAGATAATAAATTAGAAATTAAAGCCATTAAAGATGAAATGAAGAAGTTAATTGAGATGGATCATGAGTGTAATAAAATATACTTGAATATTATAATTGTTGGTCTAAAATAGCAGAGAGATTAGGATACATTAGAACTATTAAAACACACAAAAAAACAAAAAAAGTCACAAATTAAAACAACTTATCTCATAGAAGCAAGAAGATTGAGAAAGATACTTGAGCACCAAAATAGACTAATCTATGTTTGGGTAAGTCGTAGTGCCCATGAATTTAGTATACTTTGATCTAGGTGGATATTGGTGGCCATCCACCTGTTTGGTCAATTTAGTGTTGTCTAAATTGCTATCATAAATTGTCAACCCGGGGCTCGTAAGATGATGAAGTGAAGTGTACAATATATACTTAAGCAGCCTTTCCTAGTTCCTTTTGTTGTTTTTAGTTTATGTCTAACTTATCTTCCTAATGTGATGTGATGAAGTTATAAACAAGTGAGTGAATGTGTGTGTATGTGGCGATTTCTAAATGCTTCTTGAATTTTAAAGAGAAAACTTGAACAATAACTTGAAATGGAATTAAAGCTTCGAATGAAAGTAAAGCATCAAACAAAATAGACCAATGGAACTAGTCCAATACCTTTACTGCTGATAAGAATGAAAATGACATCTACATTAACTCAGCTGAAAGCAAGAACACTACTCTAACTCCTCTATTGAATCTAAAACAATGCAAAAATTAAGTGACAAATCACACTACTTAATTCTCCCTTAACATTTTTCCTTTAGCTAAATTGATCATGTGAAAAAGAGTTAGGAGTGAATTAGCAATATGAGTCTAAAACTAAATAAACCAAGCTGCAATTAAATGATGTTTTGGTCCCATAAAAGTTAGTGAATCATGATAAAAAGAACCATCAAGAGATTAGCAACTTGACAAAACTTGATAAAGTAAACTAGGCAAGGAAACTAATGAAAATCAAAGCGAAAGTCAGCAGTTTAGATAAGACAACTTCAGATGCCACTAGTGTTAGAAAGAAGGAAAAGCACACTATCCCGGGCTCCTAACAAAGCTGTAAAACCAACTACATCACTGATGACAGTCATGAAAAGTACAGAAACGTGAAAGCAGCATGATTCAAAAGTACATTAAATATACATGGTAATTAGAGAGAAAAAGGAATGCAGGAAAGCAAAATTTAAAAGCCTATCTGTCCAAGTGGTTGTAGGTAACCAGAATCAGGGGCCCTCCATCCACTTCAACCAATTAAAAAGATCAGCTACGCAGGTAAGAACAGAACTGTCTTCTTGGTATTAAATCAACACATAACAAAATACAGTAGAGAGCGTAAACGCTATATAAAAGAGTCTTTAAACAGAGTTTACAACAGCAAAAGATTAACTTCCAAAAACTAACTAATCAACGTGTAGAAACGCTTTATTTATAGCAAGAACACAAACTGTTCTGTGCGTAAACTAAGCTAACTAACAGCTATGCAAAAGACACGTTCAGCAGCATCGTGCACGGATTTAGGAAACGGTCATCATGGTTGATAAATCCGCTGTTGGATTCTTGTCCCCTACAGTCTTCGTGGCTAAAGAAGAGGCCAGCTATGACTTTCGTGCTCCACCTGAACACGCAGAGCCGTGTCACCGTTTGCAACCTTGCCGTTTGACCAAAGTTACCTCCACATTGACCAGGGGTGTAGACGGCCAGTTTGGCTGAGCTGACAGCACACGCACCATGTACACAATCATACAAACTTGCCCATGTGGCTCTTTCCTCTGGAGGACACCTGGATCATAGAAAACAAGAAAATGGCTGCGGAATCAGAGATCGGCTGCGGAAACCCTGTATCAGCTGCGGAATTGCAGCACTTGAACCAAAAATCTAAACCAACAGTCAATCATTAGCACAATTAGCAAATCATGTTAAAAAAGTCCTATAATGCAATGAATTGAACAAGTTGATGAAGGAAATGATGACAAAAGAAGGAAATGAGTAGGAAAAGGCTATTGGGAGGATGGGTAAATGAGTGCAGGTTTGAGGCTCAACATACCCCCACTGTGAAGGTGTTGCATGTCCTCATGCAACCAAAACTTTGTCATGATTTTTCAATTCATATGCTCAGATGCCTCTGCCAAGACATCCAACCTTCTCCTTTTTCTTCTTACTGCCAGATTTGTTCTTGGTTTCATAACCAAACACCTAAACCTCAAGTTAATCAAGGCCCTGCTCAATTTCTTGCATTTCTTCTTCAATTTTCTATTCTTTTTCTACCAAAGACCCAAGTGAAGCATTGTATTTTCATGGACCATCTTGTCCACTTTGCTCTGTTCTTTCAATGCTTCATTCTCCTGCTTAATGTGCCGGTTCAAGACTTCCAGCTCAAATACCTCTTGTTTTAGAGATTTGACTTGTTCATCATGAGGTACTATAGTGCTTGGACTGGCAGCAGATTGCTCTAAAGTCTCCAAGTAATCATATGCTTTTTGCTGTTCAGGGTCTATGTCAGGTGTTTGTCTTGGTCTAAATTCAAATTCCTGAAAACTGCTTTCTCTTTCTTGTTGGAAGGGACTTTCTTCTCGTGGAGGGCTTCGGTCAACATCTAACTGAATTGGAGTCTTTTCAGGTGTGCCCAAATCAACAAAATGGCACTGTTTTCCTTTGGTCACACTCAGTTTTCCCTTCAACCTACTGCTTCTCCTCACTTGTACATTAGTGCTCTTCTGTTGGGCACTATGTTTCTCTTTCTGTTTTGTCTTTGAGAGGGCAGTGGTTTGAAGTTGTACTAATCTGTCAGCTAGTGTTTGGGATTCTTCTTCAACTGAGGGCTCAGGTGAAGGAAATGATTCTTGCAAAATGGCTTTCCATTTATCCCCCTTTTGTATTTTAGCTTTGTCTCCCTTTTTTCTTTCTTCTCGGGCAGTTTCTTGAGCAGTTTCTTGAGCAGTCTTTTGGGCAGTTTCTACAGCAGTCTTTTGGGCAGTTTCCTGGGCAGTAATTTCTTTCCCTCCTCTCCTATTTCTCTTTGGTATCCTAGGAGAGCTGCTAGAGGCTTCAGCTACCTCTTGAAAATGGTTTCTAATTAGAAACTTCTCCCATGTATCATTTTTAGTTTTCAACTGCTCCTCTATTAAAATTTTAATGAGTCCATGGTGATACAAGTGGGGTTCAATGTTTCCCACATGTTTCTGAACAGTGGTACACATCTTCTTTAGACTAGATAACAAAAACAAGTAGGTTGATACTCGATTCATCCATTTAAATGCATCAGATTCTTGATGTATATATTACATGAACCCAAACGGCCTTTCACATGTTAAAAATTTTTGAACAAGCAATAGTAATGAAGTCCATTCCTCTTTAATGACACGTACAGGGATTCCCTTAGTGAAAATGGAGGTATCCATACCTGGATTCTTGAGCATTTTTCTCCACTCTTGATCTTCAACTGTTCGGTTTTTGAACCAGCGTTCTCCTTTTTGAGGCAAATCGGTTGCTGTGGCCAGGGTGCTCTCTGTTATGGTGAACTGCAAGTCACCTACCTCCACGGTTTTCCCATCAAATGACCGGGAAAATGCCTTAGTCACCTCCTTATGGTACCCGTTAAATTTCTGAATGAACTTCAACCATTCAGCTCTCTGCAGTGCTTCTTTGACTTGTGGGTAACCCTCTAAAAACTTCGAACCCTCCGGTTCTGCTCTTAACAATTTCCCCATTCT
>APFE031035039.1:0-10339 GCA_000404065.3 Pinus taeda | reverse complement strand
ATTAGATGAGACGAAAGGTTAGACCTCAATCGGGTGGGACATGAGATAAATGAAATCCAAAAGCTAAGCATAAACATAATCACTTGGCATCGACTCTAGGATCAACTTTTGTATAAGCTCTTGGGCCTATTGGGATCACCTGCATGAAGTACCACCAGCACATTGAGTATCGACATCACGAGTAGAAGCAACATCAAGTGATCAACACCTATGACTAGTGGCTCCTGGCAATGAACTTCAAGCAATGACTAGCAGCAATGGTCGGCCAATAGCAACGACAATAGGCAAGTGCCCCTGGCAATGAGAACCAGCTATAAGCAATTACAACTATCTATACCCTTATGGCTCTACCAGCATATGTCTTTGACCATTTATTGGCTATGACCTTAAGGCCATGACTGGTTGCTATGACTAACTGTCTACAAAAACAAAATGACTACAGTTTCTAGCAATGATATTGTGGCCCAAACTATACCTCCTAGTACTGACTAGAGCTATTATAATACCTCCTTTCAATGACCGGAAATCAACTATGACTTATGGGACAACTGTGCTAGGTGATCGGCTATCGACTGAACTTGTAATAATATACCTCCTTCCTTCCTGGCAACGAGACAACTACACTACAAGCTACTCTCAGCAATGACTCATGTCAATGATGGCAACAATGATTGAAAATGAATTGGTCTATGATCAACTGTCTATGATTGGAGGCTCTTATCGGCAAGGCCTATCGACTATGTACAATGAGAAAAGGCAATGACTAGCGAGTATTGTCACTACAAGAAAAAAAGGTCATTGGTGAGGGCCATGCCTGTGACGGACCTTTAAGATCTGTCACCAATGTCCCATATGGTGACGGTCTTTAAAAAAGTGTTGTTCTAAGAGTATATAATGATGGTCCTTTAAGATTTGTCACCAAAGCCATTTTCAATGACACTTTTGGTGAGGGTCGTTATAGGCCCATCACTAATTCTCTCTTTGGTGACACTTTTGGTGAGGGTCGTTAAAGGCCCATCACTAATTCTCTCTTTGGTGACACTTCTAGTGATGATATTTTATTGACCCTCACCAATGCTCTTTTTGGTTACCTTTGGTGACAGTCAAAAAATGTTCCTCATCATTGATCATTCCAATGAGTTTTTGATGACGCTTCATGCCTGTGACGGACCTTTAAGGTCCGTCACCAATGTCGCATATGGTGACGGTCCTTAAAAAAACATTGTTGTAAGTATATATAGTGATGGTCCTTTAAGATTTGTCACCAAAGCCATTTTCAATGATACTTTTGGTGAGGGTCGTTAAAGGCCCGTCACTAATTCTTTCTTTGGTGACACTTTTGGTGAGGGTCGTTAAAGGCCCATCACTATTCTCTCTTTTGTGACACTTCTAATGACGATCTTTTATTGACCCTCACCAATGCTCTTTTTGGTTACTTTTGGTGACGGTCAAAAAATGTTGCCATCATTATTAGTAAAATGAGTTTTTGATGACGCTATGTTCCTGTTACTGTATTTTTTGTCAAAAGATAACGATTTAAGACCATTGTTGTGGAGTCTTTTTCATTATGTGTCCAAGGTCATAGTGGTTATAGTCAGAGAATTTGTTAAGAAGTAATTAGTTTGTATCATTTCCCTCAAGTCATAAGAATATAGTTTTCCTATGAGTCAACACATGAACTAGGAAAAATAGTGCTTATATGCAAAGCAAACAATAAAAATAACACCATAAAATTAAATCAAACCATCAGACCACAAAATTGTCTGGCATGTGCTAGCACACCTATTCATTCCTTAGCACGCCCTGGCACTCCTTAGCTATCAGGCCCTCACAACTACCCTTACATTTTTTGCAACATGGGAACCCAACAAAATCCTACCTCAACTATAACAACACCTTGACCAAGTTACAATTACTACAACTAGACTATGCCTTGTTCACCCAAGAACTTCCTATAACTCATCTTAGGCTACTCATGTATAATTTCAACTTATCCAACTTAACAAGTTACAAAGACAAGGCTCACATCCAACTGTGGTCGTAAAATTAAAAAACTAAGCCACAAATTTTACATCTTGACATGCCATAACATCTAGCACACCTAATAATCCCTTGGCACTATATAGCACGTGTTAGCATCCCTTGCATTTCTTGGCATGCTTTTGCACTCCCTAACACTCCCTGACACTTAGCACACCTCGTACTCGCTAGCTAACACTCTCTCTCACACTCTTATTCATTCATTTCCATGCATTTGAAACTACTGCTCCATTGTGTTTCCCTGGAACTTGGCCCTAACACTCCCTAGCATTTGTTGGCACCACACCCTGGTGCCTGGAACTTCTTGACATGCCTTAGCACTTGGCATGTCTTGTCATGCCTAAAATGCCTTGGAATTGTCTAGCATGTGCTAGTACTTCTGGGCATTCCTTGGAACACCTTGGCACTCCCTAGTTGTCATGCCCTCATAGATAGCATTACTTTTTTTGAGACTTGGGAACCCAACCAGGTCATTGACAAAACAATGTTGTGCCCAACCCAAATTCTCCCTTTGTTTGAAACTACTTTGTACACATCTTATCACAACCATAGGCTTGCCTCCTTCAAGTATTATTCTAAACTTATCCTAACACATTTCGTCCTTGGGAAACCTGGAATTCACTGAAACTCCTTGGCACACTGCACTCTTATTTATTCATTTCCGAGCATTTTGACCTAGTTCTCCCTTGTGATGCCTTGGCACTGGCTAGTATACCTTTTCACTCCCTCCTTAGCACGCCTAGAACTCGCTGACAATTAATTTCCATGCATTTGAAATGAGTGTTCCCTTGTGTTTCCCTGGCACTTGGCCTTCACACTCCCTAGCATGCATGGATAAAATATTTGCAAAATTTTCCCATATCCTACTATCTAGGGTTCGGTTTTTGACTAATTAAAAATGTGATAACTGAAGATATAATCATGGGATATGATATAAAAATCCTCAAACTTCATTATCCAAATAGATTTGAGGTCAACCATGCCAAGTTGGAGGTCCACCAAGTCGAATTTCAAAAAGTTCTAGAACCCTGCCAACAATTCTGGCCTAGCGAACCTGTGAAAAATGGGTCTCAAAGTGCCACCTATAACTCCAAGACAGTAATTGTTGTGTAAACAATGAGAGAGAATTTTGTCTTTGGGTATGTTATGAACAAAAACCTCCTCCCGTTTTCAAAAATACTTTCCCATTTGTTCAAAATCCAAGCTTGAAGTTGGTCACACAGAAACGCAACAAATCCTGGCAGAAGCGCAGCAAATAGCTGACTTGAAATTTTGATGACTTGAATAAGGTTTTAAGTGTTGTTGAAGACCTATGAAGAAACTTGGAGATGTCCACTACACCCTGGAGCCTTTAAACCATGCAAAAACATCATTTTAGCCTCTTCAAACTTGATTGCAAAACTGATCGTCCAGAAGCGCAGCGAAAAGAGCAACAAGGAAGACAAACTCATATCTCTTTAACCATAACACCTGTGCAAAAACTAAAGGAGGTTATTGTGATTGGTTCCATGCTTAAATAATACCCCCTTTTGTTTTCCAAAATTCATCTCCATTTGCTCATAAATATCTTTTGAAAATGATGATAAAAACATAGTCAAAAGCGCAGCAACTCTCTTGTAGCAAATTGTATCTTGGGAATATCTTCCAAATGGTAAATCCAGATGGGATGAAATTTTTACATAAAGTTAATATCATCATAATGAACCTCCACAAAAAATTTCAGCCCAATTAGAGTCACAAATATCGAGAAAATCCCAAAATGGTTGTAGATGACGATGGCTCATTTCTCGAAAACCGTGCATCATTTTGAGTTGAAATTGAGTAGGTCTTTTCATTTCATCCCCATGCATCTCCTATAACAATTTCATGGAAAACAAATGTGAGGTTTAAGGGATATGACGAGAACATGGTGACTAGGTAAAAGCACAGCGCAAAAGAGCAACAACTTAGGGGAAGAGAATGAGAGGGAAGGGAGGTAGGAAAAATTATGGGAAAAATATGGGGGATAGGTATGGGCGTTAGGAAAATACTAGAATTGGAATTTCTCAAAAACGGGGCAAAAAGGTCAAAATACAGACCTAGGGTAAAAGCACAACATATTTCTAGGGTTTTTGGTAAAATGAGGAAATGAAAAGATTTTGATGAGGGGAATGATGGAGAATGGTCAATGAAGGATGATGAAGGAGGTATAAGCCTAAAACGAAGGCCTTTGACTCCTGAATGAAGCTATGAACCATGGAAAAGGGAAAGCGCAGTTAAAACCCTAGTAGCAGAATTTTGACTCAATCTCTGAGGAAAGAAGGTGGAAGTATGATTGATAGGGTTTGACTGACCATGATTAATCAAAAGACTCGTGAAATATGGAGATGACCTACCATCATGAAATGATCTTAATTTTTGGAGTGGGAGTAGCAATGACAACTATACAGTGACTCACTCTTTGCTTTATAACTTGGTAAATTTTGCTAGTATAGACCAAAATTTGACTTTTGACCTTGATTGACTTGAAAGATTAACAAATCCTAATTACTATGGAACATAGGACCCTAACAGAGACCATATCGGATGTTGATCAATATCACCAAGTTTTATGCACAACCGTCATGCTTCTATACATCGAGTACCCATATGGAAGAGTCCTTATTTCATCTAGTATTTAACCAAGACATACCATGCACATGATTCCAAATATATTTCTACATCTAACTCTTACTACCATATCTCTAAAGAAGAGCTCTTATCTAAAGATGCACATACCTCTTTCCTTCATTTTGTCATCTAGTCAACTTCTTTCACGCACTGCTTCTTTCTTTGAAGAAAATGTCTATGATGAGGCTCCTTTCTCAAGATGATAAAATACTTCAATTATACCTTCATGTTGCAACTAAACTAGTAAACTTCTTTGATGCTTGCTTCCATAATATGCCAGACTGCATCCACAAACTTCTAGTGGAATATACTCTTTCCAAGATTCATCCATATATTGAAGAACCTTCTCATCAAGGACCCTTGTGATCCTTTCCTGCTAGAAGACTATTTCTATAACATGCCATGCCTGCAAGAGGACATCTCTGAGGTAAAAAATCTTTTTCCATGTATCATCAGTGAGCAATTCGGCTTGTTGCAAACAAGGAAACGTCCTTGTCACTGCTACAGAGATATGAAACATAAATAAGGATCCTTTAAAAGGGAAAAATGGTGGTTATTATCTCCCATGGATATGCACGAATTTTCTTGTCAAGAAACTTGGATCATTGCTTTATAACTTGGCGTCAATGGGACTTTTTACCCCTGGCTCCTTAAGCTTCAAAAAGAAGAAACATGCCCAGACAGGACTTAGGAGTCCGGACCTCAGAATGCTGACCATTCATCACATGTTCTGGGCATTAAGCGCACTCATTCCTGCAAGCAAATAAATTCGATGCATATTCTGTCTCAAAGCCCTCTACCATATAAGGACCTTACACTCTCGAAGAACAAGAGAACCAATATCCTTGTGACATCAGTAATTCTAGAAATTTGTCCCAAAACATCATTTGAATGCAGTCAATGTGTACATCAAATAAGCCATGATCTTCAGATTCTCTGCACCAACATATACGAAGACCGAATCCTTAGACCGAATCATAATCACTAAACTAGTTGATTGATACCCACTTAGTTATACGCTCAGGTCAACCAAACTTGTGTTATAGGTCTCTATATAAGGGATCTGGCCTGTTGTATTAATTTAGGAATACACCACAGATTTGTACATAATACATAGACTGGACCAAACTGTTTCTTGCATTTGATGCCACAGAGCTAAGCTTCTGTCTAGATCCTCAAGGTCTATTTTCAACATAACACTCTGTCAAGTATGCGAATTACAAAAAAGCTCCTCGGGTAGTGCTGGCCTCAAAAATTTATATCAGAAGTTAAGCATCAAAACACTTGAGCCAAACATTGTCATGACAGAGGACTTCAAAAGAACGGTAATAGTATGCCTGAGATCGTTTAGAAGTAAATGAGTTTTGGAACAGAGATTGAATACGGATGTTAGCACTCAAGTCTGCAAATTAGTGTGTATGCCCAACAATTGTCGAAGTTATAAATATTAGCATACAGGTATGTAAATTAGTGCTACATTATATACAGGCCAACTTTCAGAAATTAAGCTATCTTAAATTAGGTAGTTTGATCAAAATAGGAATTAGGTAGTTTGATCAAAATTGGGCAATGTTGACTAATATCCCTAGACAATCGAGGTAGAGGCAAAGGCTAGACAAGAGGAGAAGAATCTAGATTCTAGATGGTCGATGCTCAAATAATTAATCATTAATGTACAATGGATGTTATATCTATCTTGATTTATGCAAAAATATGCATGTTTTCATGTCTTCTACAACTAATTTGGTATTTGGGATGTTTGTTTTGAGTATAAATGCAAAAAAATATAAAATATAGGTATATCATATAGTAGACGCTTCCGCAGACACTTCGCTTCCTAGATTTTTGGAAAATGGCGCTTCGGCATCCCCGCTTCCAAAAAATGTCCTCGCTTCGTGCAACATTGGGTGCGCTAAGGAGATCACCTACCTCTTGATTGCACAAGACTTATGCATGCTGGATGTGTAACGCCCAACAACAACACATTTTTATCTCACGAGGAGAAAAGTTGTTATAATATAGTAGGGCTCATCTTGGGACACTACTAGCAGCTCTACTATGGGATGGCGCTTACTCATCTCATCAAGGACACCTCAAATAGGTCGACTATATCACATATATTTGGAATTGCTCTTGTTGATTACGGGATATCCCTAGAGATCAATTTTAGGAAATTCCATTCTAACTAAATAAGAAGAATCTTCTTTTTTATCCTCGATGAAGAAAAATAATGGTCATTGGATACATCGAAAATAGATTTTGGCTATTGCAAAATGCCAAATGATAAGGGTTTTGGTTTAAGATAAGATGATCTAGTCCCACTGATGGATTCTTTTCATCATAATTGTAAGGATGAGAAGAGGTTTGCACTGCAGACCTTAGCTAGTAGGAAGGAATTCTTGGTTGAATATAATCAACTAGCAGTGGTAACATCATGATCCCAATTGGCTAATGCTATATGTTGGATGAACTTGTTTGCATCCCTTGTTGGTGCTTAGCTTCTTTTATGCCATAGCAGCTTATTGTTGTCCCTTAATGGAAGACAAGTAAAACATAGATATCGAGCAAGCTCTATATCTGCCTATCACAAAAGGTTAGAGCATCATCCACACTCACATAGGAGGAGTACACTCATCCCTAACGTATATGGTATGGGTTTCTTATGCCTAGGCCAAGGAGATTCTTATCAGTGACGTAAATTGGCTTTGATGTGGAGACTATGAAAAAAAATAATATCATATGGAACATCAGACACACTAAACAGGTTTGAAACCCTCTCTTGCATAGGTACACAACTTAACACAATGTGAAACCCTCATAAATCAATAGGACACCCTTAATGGCTCTGACAAGCCTCCGACCTCCCTCCATATAATACTTGACGAGTTGAAACCCTACAGCTGGAAGTAAGGAAGGAAACCATCATAGTTGGATGGGGAAAGTTCAACGTCTCAATGCAAGTTTCATCGAGCCTCTCAATCAAAGGCATCCTGCCACTATTATGGAAACCCTCGGAAATGCCAATTTTCCCATTTGATATCGCCAATGTGGGATTTCCCCATTGAACCACTTAAAATTAGGTTTTGATACTATGGAAAAATGTGAAATGAGAGGTATCTGTTGGAGTAACTATCATGCTAACTATTTACAAGGAAGGAGGGGTTCGCATAACGGACCATAATAGTAGGCAGGAAGGAATCGGTGTTTGCATAGCTCACAACCATAGCTCTCAACCATAACTGGTCTCATGGTGGTGCCCTTTCATGGTGGATAGTTCAGTTTAACCACCTCATCAACTGTGTGGTTACTAAAAGCCTCTCCTATTTGTTTTGTTGAACCTCACTAAGTTCATGGGGAACAACGCATTTGGTTATCCAAACAACCATACGAAAAAGCTCTGGCTCGCTCGACCTCAAAGAAAGCCAAGGGGATATGGCTCACTTATGGCCTAACACTTATTGACTTAACACAACTACTTGATAGTCCTACCTGATAGTGCAAACAAAACACCTATGTGGTTGAACCTCCCCAGTCTCATCCACGACAATATAGGTGAAAATTAGGTCCCCCATGGGGATCTCCACAAGCTCAAGCAGCAGCCTTACACCTGGGCACGTGGGGACCTGAATCCTGAATAGCTCTATTACTTGCTTAGTGGAACCTCTCCTATCAGAAATTGTGGAACCTCATCTAAAGATGTGACTTTCCTTATGGTACAATCAGTTGCCAATGGATATACCATTTGAGGTGTTGATGTTTCGACTCTATCTTAGTCAGTGCCTACCACCTCATCCTATTTGGTCGATTGAAACTCATCACCTATTGGTTGAACTTCGTCTCTAATTAAAGGAATCATGGAAGGAATTAACATGTTCATAGAAAATAATCTCTACTTTATATCATCCTATGAAGAATGTGATTCATCTGACCCGAAAGAATTTGGGCTTACCTCATCATAGTGCTCACAATGAGGATATGGCCACTTACCCACATAGACTCTCATGTTGTTGGTAACGCCCAATCGATTTACCATGGGTTCATTCAGCCTTACCTGGTAAGAACTTGAATCCTGAATAGCTCTTCTCGATGATGTGGGAATTTCCTTGGAACAATCAAATTGACATAGTTTAGTCTCCCTTCGTCAGTGACCATGAGAAAAGGAAAAAAATATAGAGAAAAATATTTGGATATTTCCCATTATTCCCTTTCCATTAGATAGAATGGTGATGAGATCTGTACCATAGACCTAGTGAAAATAGCTAAAGTTGGAGTTCAGGATGGGGCTTTGGAGATGGATGGACCAACCCAACTGAACTAATTTGTGTTAGTTAACTAGGATCAAGGTGCTAAAAAATGGCTTACTTGTTGTATGGGAGGAGGAGGTCTCGGCAACTTACCCTACATATTGGTGTTTTGGAACCTCCTCTTAGTGATCCCTTATGAGAAGCGCCGAAGCTTAGGCCTGCCTAGACACTCATTGTGGAAAACCTACTCATGCGAGAGATCCCAAGCACTAAGAAAGTTTTGGGGATCTATCTGTCCCAACCAAATGTAACATGGGGAGGACATGTATAATGTACCTAGTGGGTTACACTCAGGATCAAGCATTGTGGTAGCGGAACTTCTATCAGTGGTTGTAGAAACTCATATGGAATAGATCTTGACCAATACTAGGCCATAGGAGGTCTTGGGGAATGGGCGGGTGCCTAAGAGATCACATACCCCTCTTGAACAGGTAAGGTTTTGAATCTGTGGTCCAATAAACAAATGAACATGGTGAAATTACTTCAAAATTCAAGTTGTGCACTTAGGGCTAATTTTGTAAGGTCTAGCTGCTATGGCAATGTCTAAGTCCAGTGGAGGAACGTTTTTGGTTCCGTTAAGTAGTTAAGTGCTCACTCTAATAGCCAAGGGAAAACTAGGAGATAAACTACCCGAGATCTAAGCCATATATTTAAGTCAACAACTGTTAATTTTAGGTATGTTCTATGCTTAGAGCAATTTTTTTCAATTTTCACAATTAGCTCAATATCTTTTCCAGATTAGCAATCACATCGGCATTAAAGTAAACTACAGATAGAACATAAACATAAATCGCAGAAGACAAGCCAAGACAAGAGGACACAAGATGTGGCGCTAGCCAGGGACAAACCCCAATGTGGGGAAAGTTGGAAACCCTTAATCAATTCTTATTCTATGTTCTTCAATAGCTTCTTCTATGTTCTTCAATAGTTCAGCAGAGAGAGAGAGAGTACATTTACAACATAAGTCAACAGTTTGACTTCTAGATAAGAGAATAGATCATCTCTACATGAGATCAGTTGAAGACATGCTGCTTCAACTAATTCTCCAAGGTGACTCCTTCACCTATCATTGTGTTGCATCTCGTCCATGTGTTGCACCTCACCATGTTGCACCCATCATTACTATGCTGCATCTCATCGTGCTTTACCAATCATGATTGTACCCATCACTATACTACATCATGTACCTTTGTTGTCCCAATGTGCTTGTTGCACCATGCTTGCCACCATGTTCTTGTTGCACCTTTCTTAACATAATATTGTCCCAATGTGCTTACTGCACCATGCTTGCCATGTTGTCGCCTTATGTTTGCAGCACCATGCTTGTTACTGTCCCAATGTGTTTG
>APFE031035033.1:75540-89845 GCA_000404065.3 Pinus taeda | reverse complement strand
TTAGTTTTTCTTCTAGCTGGTGTGTTTTAGATTAAAGTGTGCTTAGCTTAGAGATTGAGTTTTCCGTCGTTATTCCTGCTTATCTTGGTTTTACGTTTGATGTCGCAGATGTCGACGCCTCTCCAAACATATATTGGTTTCGCTGACGACGCTTGTCGTAGCACACTGAATATTTCTTCCACAGCTTGGGTTATCTATTCTCCCTCCGACGAGTTGGTATCTATGCATGGGGTAAGCCTCAGTCAAACAACGAACAACATTGCAGAATATAGTGCAGTGGTAGAGTTATTATCTGAATCTATTTAATTTGGGATTCGGAGTTTAATAGTGAGGTTAGATTCTGAACTCGTTGTATTACATCTTAATAGAGTGTACGCCATTAGAAATCCAGTTTTATTAAGATTATTTTTGAGAGTGCATCTCTTGGAACGTGAATTTGACTATATTGAATATCAGCATATTCCAAGATCTTTAAATACATTAGTAGATGCAATTGCTTGTCAAATGTTAAGTAGACATGTGCGATAATCATACAAGTAAATTTAAAAACATTCCATAACATGTTTAACAAGACAAGCTAGTAATAATGATATCATATATATAGGAGTGTGTCAAAAAATACATCGTCCTCGATCATAGGTTGAAAAACACCTTATGATCGACAAAAATTGTAGGTACAAAAAACAAAATGTCATATGTGACTACAATAAGAGATCATCCCATCATTGGTGATGATCTTGATACGAAACCACTGCACGGGCCACCTTACAAAGGAACCTCCTAAAAGGTCCGGGGACTCCAATCACATAGCGCTGAAGTCGACGGGGGATGTCGTCTATGCTGGTCTCGGGAATGTCCCCTGTCAAGCGCTCTAGATGACTCTCCAACTCGGCCAAAGTCTCCGCTCATTCGTCCTGTGGGGGTAGAGCCGGTGCAACTGGTTGTTTTCTCTCGAAAGGCCGGAGAGTGGCTGGTCGCTGTGGACCCACATCTGCATTTTGAAATTACTACTATCAGTTTTGAGATGATATAAAAAATAAAAAAATTAACATTAGGAAAGTGTTGAAAATGATTTTACCTGAGTCGTCCCACTGCTCTCCTAGAGGAAGATCCATGTCTGGGTCTCCACGAAAATCAACCCCAGCATAAGGGAAATCCTGAATAGAAAAAACCTGGTTCTCCAACCATTGGAAATACTCAAGTTTGAACCGAACGACCTCGGTCCCCTCGTCAGGATGACAGGCCATGACTGCGACCCATTGCATCAATTTGGGCTCTCGGGGAAGCCCAGCTCCAACTGTAAGGTGTTGCGGGATAAGCATAGGAATCCTCTCTAGGCCAAAACTCACGACTAAAGCCCCATATCCAAAAGTTTTCGGTCGTCCGTTCTTGGCCCTGGTCAATTGGCCCTTCACATTGGCCAACACAACATCACACCAGTTGAAGATGGTGCCCTGAAAGCAATCAACTTCCATACGCATCTGGGATCCGGTGGAAACATGTAATGCGGCAGCTACGCAAAGTCTAGTAATAGTGAATGCAATCACCATAAGCTCAGGACGGGATATGGTCTTTATGTCTATCCCTTTGTCTCTAGTCTGGTGGTTGCAGTACTCTAACCGGAGGCTATCGACAGACTGGCCACCTGCCCTAGTCCCGAACAGAGTAAAGTCAACGCCTCTCTTAGGAAAACCAGTCAAGAAGTATATATCCGTTGGCTCGATCTCGAGCTGGTGGCCGCCAATAAAGAAACATTGGTCCTGGACGCTCCATCTGTCAACCATCCACTGTAAGAAATCCACCTGAACCCTCATGCCAGGAATGGGCCAGTATTTCTATAAGCCACACGCCCTCAAAGCATCAAGTGAAGGCTGATGATTCCATGCGGCAGCATTCACGTCCTCGTGCTCTCGTTCGCACCAATCTAGCATGGTGTACTACCTGCATCAAGTAAAAAGATAAGTTAAAAAGCTAGAAAAAGTTTTCATTAGTCCATTTTTGAGGATTTTTGGGTTAAAAACCCTCGTAGCGGGGCCCGCACCCTACATGTTAGACACAGTGTGTGGGACCGCACTTTGTCTACATGGAAGGTGCGGACCCCTAGCTTTTTCCCAATGGAGAAAAAGTCGGGGTCCGCAGGTTCGCAGTGGTGAGCCTGCGTACCCCAAGCGTAGGTTTTTTGCTTAAAAACCCTCCCAAAAAATGAAATAAAGGACTAAATTGAAAAATGAGACGGTTGAAAATGAAGAGGAGGATGATGTGGATTACCTGGAGAAGACGGCGTTTGATTCCAACGGTTGGATTTTCCGCAATCTTCACGGGAAGTTTTTAGAGCAAAAGCACTATTTTCTCACCCAAATCACAATGGCAAAAATGAATGGTAAAATTCCCTTTTTATAAGTTTTTTGAGTAAATAAATTGCAAATTTGTTTATGTTTCACTTTAAAAAGGTATTCTTGCGACATTTTTATCTCTTCCAAGCAGGTATGAGTAATGTTTGTGTTTTTGTGCAAGATAATAGGATTATTCAGGCGAAATCTATTGTTTTTAGCTAGAGTTACCTTTAAGCTATTTTCTGACTCCTAAAACATGAAAAGATTTCCGAGTTTTTCTTTTAAGCTTGTTAAAACAGAATTAAAAGACGGTCTATTTACAACTCTTTTCCAACCGTAAAAACATAAAAAGATTGTTGGATTTGTGTCGTTTCAAATTCGATATTGGTTATAAAACGACGTGTCCTTGATTGCTTTTTTACTTTTTCGGATCAAAGACACTAATAATGAAAAGTACTCCTTGGTCGTAAAAGATCAAGCGGTTCTCTCAAGTATTATTTTATACTTTTTCAGGCTTGGGAGACACAAATTTACGAAAAAGTCAACCCTGGAGTCTTCTTAACTTTTTTCAGGCTCTCTAAAAATGAAAAATGCTGAGTTTCTCCTATACTGGACTCGTTAAATTTCGACAGTAAAGGACCTGTTCAACTACAAATAGGAACGAACCACTCCTTCTTAGGGTCTGAATTTAAACTAAGTTGGACTTACCCGAAGCGTGAGCTTATAATCAAGCATATGTTATCCTCCTCAAGCTTGTAAAAAATAAAGAGGTACTTGCCAGAAATGGTGGGGGAAAAGAGAGAAAAGTAAGTCTGTTTGTCATACTTTATATTCACTCTTGAACACGACACTTTCATTCACCTAGGTTGGGAAATCCTTTACCTAATAGTTGATCAAACCATATTGAAAGTCTTCAGCCGGTTTCTGGGTATTAACATTGGGTCAATTTTCACCAAACCATTTGTCGTGTCATTATGTGTTCAAGAGGTCAGTGCAAATAAGCCATTCATCTGCAAAATATCTGTCATCCATTTTGACCATCCCTGAGTCAGTCCTTGCAACTAAATTTCTTTAGCTTGATCTATGATTTCGTCTTGTGGGCTTTCTTACGACGGATCGCTTTCTATCGACTTCAACTCATTATCTAGAAAGATGATCTAGCAATCGTCAGTACCTTGAGATCTGCATGCCTCAATGGCAGGTTTCTCACCTTTGACGATAGTTTACATCATTAACTTTCGATCAAGGGATCCCATGACATGTTCGACATCAACACATCTTATCACATCTCATGGATTGTACTGAGTACTTTGAGAGCCATTGTCATTATTGGTGGTTTCTCTCACGCTTGTTAACAGTTTACATCATTGACTGGTAATCAAGCGGTTTCTACCATGTTCGACTTCGACACATTCATTCGCATGGATAGAATCGTACTATTTCGGGAAGTAGAAATGAAGATCCTGGATCTAGTTTCCACCATCCAGGCTGCGAGGAATTTTTTATTCATTATACTATGGAATATTCATAAACAGATGGTTGCATCCATACTGTGTCCACATGTGTCTATACTTATGATGTATTACGAGATCATTCCTATATCAGAGCAGTAGTTAGTTTTCTAGTCAGTTTTCGGTCTCTTAGTCAGTTTTTATCTGAGTATGGGAATACCTACCTCAGCTATGATATGATCTCATATATATATTTTGCATTGAATGTTTTTACAGGTTCCAACCGGGCTCTCTGCAAGATTATCCTCGAAATGATAAAGTACTTCACTCTTCCTAAATGATAAATGAAATCCTCATCTACTACAGACTTCGCACTTTAGGGGGCAATCTATTACACAAAAATATCGTCACCTTGATTATTTCCAGTCGGTATGGGTCTATCACCACCTATACCAGCCTCCTAAGCAAGTCTCAGACCTCAGATCTTCAAAACAAGCTTTGGAAATGAGAGAAAGACATCAAAAAAGCAATGTAACTCTGGTTCCGCACTTTCTCTCACTTTTGCCTGCGGGCCCGCACCTTTTGTTCAGAGTATCTGCGTACTTATATGCTTTGTATGTAAAGGGGAGCGAGCGTACCCCTGTGAAAGTCAAAAGGTGCAATTTTTATCTTAAAAAACTCACTTTGGGTTAATTCTAGAGGTTTCTAGAAGGAATTTTGATGTGGATTGTTCGCTCCAAGTGGTTCATGCATCCCAAAATTGAAGGAGCTAATCCCTTGTTAGGAGGAGCTATCCCTTTGAAGGAGGATACTATCCCTTTGAAGGAGGACCTAGTAACTGCCCTCCATTGCACTATAAATTGAGGCATTGGGTTAGTGGCTAGGGAGGTCAGAAGCTGAACATTTTTGAGGGTAAATGCTGGTGAAATCAAGACTTCCTATTTGAGCTTAAGAGGAGAGATCACATAACTTTTTGGCTTCATTGGGGAGTGAGTGAAGCTTGTCAAAGTAAGTAGAGGAGACTTCTTCTTGGACCCTGGGAGGAGCTTGTACAGCGTCAAGGCAAAGGTTGTAAAGTTCTTCTTCTTTTGAATTAATACAATCAGGCTCATTTTTCTCAACAAGTATCTCATGTTATTTGTTTCATGGACTCCTTGGCTTTCATGTTAAATTTGTTTTATAATACTGGTTATTCAGGTGCTATTTAATCGTTTGCCTTGTTTGTGTTTGTAGGTTTGCGACAAAGGAACTTACTTGGATCAAAGGAGTGAAGGCATCCCCAAACTTGCGTTGGACATGAGGTAGGCCTTAAACACATCTGTTTGCCATTATTTATAAAAGCACATTTAGAGAAAGATAGTGTTTGGTTGGTTTGCTTGTCATTAGGTCTTCTTTAGATTCTAGGAAGGTCTATCTTGTCCACAAGATTGACTGATTCCACGTGACACCTACTTAACAAATTTCACTCAATAAATTTCTTGTTCCAAATTTTCGAAAAGAAAAGTCTTTCATCTGTAACGCACAAAAAGAAGTTGATTACAATTCTTACCTTCAAGCAAAATTATATGGCCAACTCATCCCATACTTCACAAAAATCGAGGCTTTAAATTTCACCGCAAATGCAAATTATGTTGTGATAACTTCAGGATTTCTGAGAGCATCAGATCTTGATATGTAAAGAAATATTAATGTACTTTTTGTTTTCTGCAATTTTACAGTAGGATTAAAAATGCACAAAAACCTGCCCGAATGTTCACTTCTAAATCCCTCTCTACAGATGGCCTCGAAGCAGCCCTGACACATACGGTATGGCACACTGGCAAACGCCGATGTAGGTCCTAAAAATGCCAAAAGCAACAGAGAATTCACGATTCCAAATGCCATTATAATCAAATGCTTTGGCGTCATTTCAGTGTTGAAGAATATCTCCTCTCTTTCTTACGATGAACACCAATAGTGAGAGCCATCAAGTTTGGAATTGTACTCCAAGTTCCCGAAGTTGAAACTCCAACGAAATGCTTTGAGCTTCCAACTGGCTCTACGGTCAATGGATTTATCTCACTGAATCTGGCATTATCTCAGCTCTATCTTCGCAGGTCTGTAGCAAGCACTGTAACAGACTCATTCTTAGCTCATTCTGCAACTAAACAAGCCACTAGCTTTGAAAGTCGACATAACATTTCTAGAGGGTGCACCTATTCAACATGTAAGCCCATGCAAGCCGTCGTGCCAATCGACTTGTCGCGTTTAGGAGACGAACACTGAAGCGGCATACCAGAAATAGCATGTATGCAAGACATGTATATCATGCATGTTAATATTGAACGTCACTTCTCCATTTGAAAAAAGGGATTTATTTAGTGTTGTATATAATTTTGTTTTATTTTTTCATTATTGTTATAGCAATGTTATGTGGGTGTACACGAATATATAGCAAGTCTAATATTGTCGTGTGGGTTTGTTGTTTCATTACCAGAGTTGATATGTTGGCAGTTTCAAAACTTTATTGTTTGCAACTTATGTTTGTCATGATCTCACGCTTCCAAACTTCAAACCGTTTCCATTTTGGCCATTAATCTCAGGGCCATGTGCACGTTGTTCGTTTTGATTGATAAGATTATGAGGAAAATAAGCTCTATCTTTACTACTCCCACGTGCAAGCCCTTTTGACTTGTTCAAAATAGGTTGCGGCATGAAAAAGATACTCATGGTTGAGATGTGGTCGTACATTGCACTGATCCCTCAAGGACGTTCCCAGCTTTTCCCTCTAGATAGGTGGTGGATTCGGCCTTGAACATCCATGCTATTCTCTAAAACAATAACAACTTCAAGTTGGGATCTCTCTCGCTTATGTCTGAGAAGCCGCCAGAGAAGCTAGCTAAGCCCGAAAAGCAAGAGAAGAAGTATAGTATCCGAGTAGCCAAGCCCAGCTATGACTGGCATCAACACGTGGATCGACTAGCAACTATTATTGAGTGCATCGACTCTTGGATTGACTGCTGGGCACGAACTACTGGGCACGAACTAAAGCTTCTTCCTGCACTGACAAGAGTTATAGCTGCACTAAGTAGAGCTTGTATCACTGACAAGAGCTTCTAGTGATGACTGAGCTTGTAGAATGATACCGGCAATGAGAAAAAGACTATTTCAATGTAAATAACATTGACTTACCCATCTATGTTTTTATGATCATCGACTGTTTTAATGTAAAGAACATTGGAACCAGTTCGAGGGGAAAATCTAATTAGCTGGTGTCATTAAATTGCACTGACTGTACTGTTTCTCAAAAATAGATTTCCAGCTCAATGCAAGGACTTGGTGCTTTGCAGCCACCCTTGTTTAAGCATGGAATGTAACATAATATTATAATTCTTGTTTTATTTTATATTTGTAAAGTATTACAGATGGAGTATTATGAGGTCACTAATATCTAGAAGTCAGGTTATGTTTACTAGGTTTCTTATCTTAAGACATGATATTACACCAACATGCATTTGGTGTTCAATTATTCATAGCTTATTTATTATAGTCATGGTGTTTAACTTAGGCTCTATACATTGTATTATCTACACATATCATTTTGATATGTTTTGTAAGATGTTGTTAAATCCTTAGCTCCTCACAGTAATTAATTTATCTCAAGATCAGGTTATCGATTGTTCTATGGGCAAATATTAACTTTTGATGGTGACATTTGTTAATGAATCTACCATTAAAACTCTAGGGATTTATCTGATGATTTGTATGTATTTCGAGATAGTTTAGGGTAACTACCCAACACCCCCTTGCAACTCTCTGACCCATTCGCAACTCTCGTTTCATTGGGAACGAGATCTGCTACAATCCTCAAACCCTAATCCATAATTTGCAGAGTCTTGTTAGGTGTTCCACAGAGGTGATAGGTAAATCACCAGCTTTATGCTTATGGTTTGTTTATTGAACCAATTTACATTTTTTTCCTTGGGTGTTCCACAAATATGATAGATAAATCACCAGCTTTATGCTTGTGGTTTGTTTATTGAACCAATTTGCATTTTTTTCCTTGGGTGTTCCAAAAACGTGATAGGTAAATCACCAGCTTTATGCTTGTGCTTTTTTTATTGAACCATTTACATTTTTTTCCCTATTTACTAGCTATGATTAATGTTCTTGACATGGATTGAGGAAGAGATTTATGTTATGGTGTGACCTTACTCTCCCTTGTTTAGTTCACTGGTGTAATCTTCAACTAGTAGGTAATAAAGAATTTCTTCCGAGTTAGTTTATTTATTTATGAAACTTATTCCTTGGGATTCACATACTAATCATTGTAATATGTTGTAAAGAACGCAGAGGGTTCGAATCCTAGTAAACAAGACTCCAAGTAAGGTTTGTTTTTTTAATTTTAGTTTAGTTAAGAATATTTTCTATCAATCTATCCTCACAACAATTATCCTTAAATTATCTCCTCCATTTTGTTGAATTTACTTTTGTTACAGGTAAGGTGTTTTGTGGGTGAAGAATTTTCATATTCGTAGCAAATGAACTAGTTCCTTTTCTTGTTGTAACTTAGCTCATAGCCCGACCTTCCATTATTTCATGTTCTCCATATTCCATGTAGGCTTTTATAATGTTATTCTAAACACTTCTATTTATGTTTGTGCGGGTTATATTAGCCCCAAATGACTTATGGTCTGTACTATGAATTTGGAAATCTATTTTTAAAAGTTTCTTAAGGAGACCATTTGAGGTCCTTTAAATTTCCATTTTGGGTTTCAAGCATAATTTAGTATATTTTTTTTTGCTATATACGATGAAAAAGGTCACTATAAATTTCACCCTATCTAGTAGCATAGAAGAAGTTTAGTTTTAAATTCTGTTGTCGGGGTGTAATTGTTTAATAGTTATTTTGTATTCTTACCCACTATAGTTTGTTTGTTATTTATTTCTTGTATTGTGAATACTATTCTTTTCCATTTATGAGAATTAATCATAGTTATGACATGTGTTCATTCCGTATAAAGATAATACAATTACGATAGTATGTTTCCATCATATAGATTTGTGGCTTTCCTTTATTCTTATTTGTAATACCAATAATCTAGTAGGCAAGTGGAATCCGATTCTTGTTGGAATTTTCTAGCCACATCTTTGGAATGCTTATGTATAATTATATACTCATACAAAAATATGGTTTGTTCTCCAATTAGAGTTATAACTAAAAGTAGTAACAAACTTATTTCTGTAGGGAGTGTGTGCATATTATTTATAATTCCAGGAAGAACATCCGAGCTCTTAACTGTACTAGTTTAGCATCCTTCTTTACACATTTGGACCTTGTCACATGAGGAACTTTGTGATCCTATATCATAAATTGTCACCTCAACTTTAACAAAATATCCACACATTTTCATAATCCTCTAAGAATACAAGGGTTTCATCAATCCTTTTCATAAGTAAATAATTTACATTTTTTTTTTGGACATGATTCCAGATACTACTTCCATTTAAAGAAAAAATTTATGTTATGAAAGAAAACTTAACAAACACACAATACTTATATGTTAGGTTTGGCTTCCAGGAAAATTTATAGAGCATAAGACCACTCCTCCTAATCAGTGATAATTAAGACCACCATTTCTCCCCCCAAGTCACTTTTCCACTTCCATAACAGTTGTTTGGCATAGACCTAACAATGTTTCTCCAAAGGCATCTCAAACTCTAAAAGTTTTAGCCTATGAATTTACAGACTTAACAAGTTTGACATAGGGATTCCACTAGACCCAGCAAACTCAAGAATACCCTAAATGGTAGTGTCCTTCCTTTCCTTAACATTTTATTTTCATGGTACTAGTTTCTTTCTCTACCTCTTCTTAGTTTCCTCACATTTCCTCTCATACCTTTTTGGCTTCTTTTCCCAACTGAGATTTTTTATCTCTAGGGAAACTGAGTAAATTTCCTCTAACTATCTCGTACGTGAAAAAAAAAATAATTTAGTGTGTTTTCCCCATAAATTCTATGGATTTCCATAACCAATTTTTAATAAAATTAAAACAACTTAAACATTTAAATTTACCACTAGGCTTTCAACATAGCCCATGGTTTACCAAGCCATTATAGTAAAAGTAAATTAAATATTTACTTTCCACTAAGGGTGACTACATCTTCACCCCCTCGAGTGAAACATTGTCCTCAATGTTTGCTTCTATCCCTTCAAAATAGGTTGGGATATGCTTCAGGCATGAAATTTCATCTTCCTAGGTTTCCTTTTCTAGGATAAAGTGCATTCACTGCACTTTAATTTGGGTGATAACTCACTTCTACAATGCATTTCCTCTCTAATTTAGAATACATATAGGTTCGATGAGGAACTCTCCATCTGGTTCAACCTACACTAGAAATCGTCAAGTCTATCATTAGTTTCCATCAATCATTATTTACGAATGTATATATATTATCTCTAACTTTGTTACAAATATCAACAATTGTTATTATGTACCCAACAAGGGTCATCAACATTCATCATAACCCAACAAGGGTTAGCAACCTGCACTCAACACGAGTTAGTAACATGATTGTAAACTCATCAATAATGACAATAAAGCCTCTTTTACTTACCAAATGGCTATGTCAAATGACAAAGACCCCACCATATGGCCCCACTATACATTTCAAACTACTAACCCTCTAGTAATCAAAATGATAAATCACTCACCCATGTGCACACTATCTTAACTCCTTCTAAAGACATTCACAATATTGGTAATACAATGAATGAACTTACACTTCCAGTAATTTCTTTGTTAGCTGAAGCTCCTTTCCTGTCAAGATGTACATAAAATATTTACACAATTCTATATAAAATTCAGTTTTAACACATCACTTATGAGATTAGTTAACTTGTTCTTCTATGAGAACCACAATGGCAAAATAATGCTCATCCCAACCAATGGGAATTGGTTTCCACAACTACCTCAACTATATTGAGCCATTTTCACTTCCAGACAATTTTGTGTTATGAAACAAGCTCACAAAAAGATAGAAAAGATAGATCAACGACTTAGAAATCAGCCTCTTCGAGGGGGAAACCTCTTTTATATTACACAAATGAAAAATTCTTGAATGATACAAATGGAAATACATCCTTTCTATATATAGGAGTCTAAGGGGTCCCAATACAATTAGAGCCTAGTACATAACAATAATATTGTATGGGCACAACAATAACAATAGTGGGCTTCTTTGGGGCATAATAGTAAAAACATGGGGACTATAGGGGCAAAATAATACAATAAGGGGGTTGCACTAATAACAATAAGGGGTTACACTAGTAGTATAGGGACCTAACATGCCCCTCTCCTTCAAAAAGTGTTGTCCTCAATGCTTGAGTATCTCTGGATGCTTTTGTATAAAATTCTCATCCTCCCATGTGGAATCTTTAGCAGGTAAGTTCTTCCACTTGATGAGAGACTCTAAAATTGATCGATTTCGTAGCTGTCGATTTCTTATTTTTGTGACTAATTCCAATTCCAATATGATTTTTCCTTCCTCAACAAGTTCTAGAAATATTTTTTGAATTGGGATCTTCACATTATAACCTTATTTAAGCATGAAACATGGAAATCTAGGTGCACTTAGGAAGATGCAAGAAGCTCCAGTTTGTATTCCATAGTACCAATATTTTGTAACACCTTGTACGAACCATAATAATTTGGTGATAATTTATTATCCTTCTTAACATTCTTGAGGGAAATTTGTTTGTATGGTTGTAGTTGTAGAAATACCAAGTCACCTGCATCAAAAGTTATTTTGCTGTGATGTTGATCTACATGTTGTTTCATTCTATTTTGCACAAAAGTGAGGTTAGCCTTTAAGAGTTTGAGAACTTGTTGTTGATTCTCTATGTGATCTTCCACTACTTGAACCTTAAAATTTTATTTTAAAGATGATTTGATGGACAGTGGATAATATCCATAAAGTTCCATAAATGGGGTCATTTTTGCTACAGTATGGAAGGAAGTGCTATACCACCATTCAGCTAGAGGAAAACTCTTGAACTATTGTTTCTGTTTATCAGATACAAAGCAATGAAGATATCCTTCCAAACATTTGTTTGCTATCTCAGTTTTCCCATCAAATTGAGCATGTTAAGATGAGCTATGACCTAAATAAGTACCAAAATATTCCACCTCTTGTACTCCAAAGAAACATTTGGATCTTTTTGCATATAACTATTTCCCTTCCAATAGGTTGAGCACCCTGTGAACATGTTGAACATGATTATATACTTTTTCAGTAGAGTGCACTTGTACAAAGTGCCACGTGTTACTGTTTCAACCTTCGAACCTGAAAACGATAAAAAGATAATTACAATGCATCCTCTTTCTATACCTTCTTATGAAACTTCAATGTGATTCTCAGAGAGAAAGTTATGATGACTTTTCGAAGACCACTTGTTTGGGATGTAATTTGAGAGCCTGCAAAAACCATAAATTCCTTGGACCATATCTCCACAAATATAGCGAAACAAGATCTAAAATTTAGGCCCAAGATTTTCCAAGAGTTCATCTCAAATGTTTTAATTTCAGAGTCTGAACCTTCGTAGAAACAAAAGTATAGCAAACATTCCATGATGACCTGTTTCAAATGGAATTTTGGAGCTTCAAAAAACCCTAAATTCCTCAGATCATATATCTAAAATATAGTGAGACAAGATATGAAATTTGTATCCTTGGTTCAGAATAATTTTGACTCAGATGGGTGTTTTTTAGCTTCTTAAACTTTGTAGCAAAAAAGTTATAGAAAAAATGCAATGATCATCTATTTGGAGTAGCGAAACCCTAGAATCCAAAGCTCCAATACCAAATGTTATGAAACCATCTCACAAAAATATAGAAGAGATATATCAATGACTTAGAAATTAGCCTCTTTGAGGGGCCAACCTACTTTACATTACATACATGAACAATTCTTGGATGATACAAATGACAAGGCCTCATAGGAGTCTAAGGGGTCCCAATATAATCAGAACCTATATAATAGTAATATTGTAGGGGCACAACAATAAAAATAGTGGGCTCCTATGGGGAATAATAATAACAACATGGGGACTATATTTGCACAATAATACAATAAGGGGGTTGCACTAATATCAATAAGGGCTTACACTAGTAGTGTAGGGACCTAACATTCTTTGAAAGAGACCATGATAGGTATAATGCATGATTCCTCTTGGTAGCGTCCTACCTATTCTTCTGACAACATCCTATTAGTGAGGAATTTAAAGCTCAACAACTCACTTTTTAGGCCTCCTCTAACATGCTCCAAAACAAATATAGTTTCTTTGGGATTTTTACACTCTCACCCTCTTGGCTAATTGTTTTCCCTTATTGAGATCATCTATCTCTAGGGAGAGGAAATTTGAGCATGAAACTACCATTAATCCATTTGGGCACACAACTTTCATCAACCCAAGGCGCCATGGCCTTTCACAATATTCCATAACCGTCTTCCATTTGCAATTTTATTTAACATATTTTTCCACTATAATTTACTTAACTAATCATATACATATTATTATCAAATAAAAGAAACTTTTATGTACATCATGCATTCATACTTGGGCCCTTAGCATGGGTCCCATAATCTATAAAAGTAAATTGACAGGAAATCATCACATGTCACATAGGTGCTATCGGATTCAAATTTCCCACATAATTATCAACATGCAATTTTAGACAAACAATACTAGTCTCACATAGTACAACATTATAACTTCTCACCTGTAGTTGTAAACCATATTGAAATTATTTTATCCTTAGCAGGTTTCTATGTGGTCATTATGCTACCCCTGCCTGTCCACAATAAATTAGTTTTCCACAGTAAATCACTACGGAAGGAATATTCCTCTAATGCAACTTACCTATGAGTTTTCACTACACACTTCTTGTGTTTACATCCCCTTCTATATTGGAATTTATTGATTAAGGTGTATTAGGTAACATATGTCGCAACTATGAGGTAATACCCCATTGCATCTTTCATGCTTGTTAGTTGCCTCAACACATCATGTTATTCTAGTTGTATTGACATATTAATTTTTGTAAACATATATTCATTCTAACCAATCACTTGAGAATACTTCACTTGTTTCAATAAAATTCATATTAGAGTTCCTTAAGTACTTTTCTAAGGTAGCGTGAGCTAGTGGCATGTTTCCCTTTTCATCTCAGCGGGAATAGGTAATGTTTCTTCCAATAACTTCAATTTTTGTATGATCATTTTCCATTTTTCTTTACTTACATTGGCTACTCATGAGTTTTTTACCACATTCTACCTGTATCAGCGATCCATTCTTTATTTCATGTTAAGACAACAAACTCTTAAAATTATTTAATATACACGTTCGTTGTCGTCAGTACCTAACACACACACACAAAAACGTATATATACCACAACTTCAATTTTTGTATGATTATGTGCCATATTTTCTTTCGTTACCTTGGATACTCACTAGGTTTTTACCACATTCTACCTATACCC